>SDVV010008533.1:0-17158 GCA_016164225.1 Gammarus roeselii | reverse complement strand
CCAATCCTAAGCACTATAAATCTTATGACACTGTTCAGTGGCAACAAATATTCTGCACAACAGATTCAGGCTGCCTACTAATGATTAATTCACCGCCTTGCTCATGCTAACGTCAGCAAGGTATGCTATCCCTTGTCCATCAGTTGAGTTGACTTATTCAAATGTTGGTAAAGCAATAGGGTATGTCTCTCTCTAATGCAAGAGATTATTTCAGCTTCATTTGTCCCTGTGGGTAGAGCAAATCAAGTGAACACCCCTGCACGTTTGGACTGACCTACAACATGCGCATCGCGGTCCGCTGCGATAATTAAAAGTTGTACTTCAAACTGAAATAAAAGACCTTAAATAAAAGATCTTCGTGTTGATGGCAATCAAAATAATCGACTCGATTGCTGTGAAATTAGTTGTAACACTGCCATAAACAGCTCAGGTGTTCACTGTCGAAACATTCTTCTTTTTGCTGCACCCAAGGGTATGACAACAGTCTTCTTCCACAACATCCTGTACCGAATCGAGTACCGAAAAAAGAAAAGCTGTCATGCCAGCTCATTGATGAAATCTCAAATGAAATCTCAAAATGCATTCTCTCACCCACACAATATGCTAGGTCCGGTTGACTACGTCCAAGTGTCCCCTTCTAAGATTGCGTCATTCTTGTATTCTTGTCTCCTTCTTCTAACTGTCCACTTCTCAGACAATTTCTTCATTGCTTCGCTCCGGTATCTTCTTAGTATTGTTTCACTGATTCTCTCGTGTGTCTTCTACTATTTCTTCCATGATTCGCTCCTGTATCATCATTGTATTCACTCCTCAGTCTTCTCCCAACTTCAAGGCCTACACTTTTCAGACCATTTTTTCCTTGCTTCTCTCCGCGCCATCATCAATGCATTCTTTCTCTAAATCTTTCCTCAGTCTTCCCCCTCATCAATGAACTTTGGCCTAACGAAGCGAGAACCGATGGCCGACGAGGGATGCTGTCGTCCATTGTCTGGTGCAGAACTTCGACTAATTTGGAGATAAAGTGGAAGCTGCCGATGGAAGCTGCCGTAATTAGCCAATGGTGGGGTTGATGGTTGCGGTTTCAAAACCTACTTCATTTAGGCTTCGAGGTTCGTGAGGAGGATGGTCTTTAACATCCTATGAAAGAGTTTGCCTGTAGAAATCTTACGGAGCTATCCACAATATTCTGCGGCTGCTCTGTGACTATTAAGCAGCATTTCCGTGAAAATAATTCAATTAGTGTCAACAGTGAGGATGAATTGCTACTTCAACTAGTTTCTTAACATAGATAAGGATCGCTTACCAGCGAGATCTAAAGGTGGCATGAACGATTGAGAACTAAAGATGGGCATGAACGAGCGAGATCTAAAGGTGGGCATGAACGATCGAGAACTAAAGGTGAGCATGAACGATCAAGAATTAAAGGTGGGCATGAACTATCGAGATCTAAAGGTGGGCATGAACGATCGAGAACTAAAGGTGAGCATAAACGAGCGAGATCTAAAGGGGTTCCTTCATTTGGTATACTCATCTTAATTGCTGCCGGTATGTATATCAACTAGGTCTCTATTATGTATGGTGACAGTTATTTAGTGAAAAAAATAGCTATAAAACGCCTGCAACTGCTACACTAACCATTACAATCAGTAACTCACTTGTATCACCTTAATTTACACCCTTGATTCACTGCATAAACCGGTACATTAAAAAAATGTTCGTAATCTACGTGAGCGAACCAAACAATTTCATCTATTGTTAGTTTATGAGCCAGAACCTATTGTTAGTTTATGAGCCAGAACAAAACAGATGTTCCCTAACCCAGTTCGCATTTTTCGACGTCTATTCGACGAAACCTTGGCACTCCCTAAAATTTAGGTATTTTCATTGGCCATTCAATAGAATTCCCACCGAAAAAGTTATGTGGGTATAACATTTATTTTACAGTGGCGAGGATTCGTCAAAACTTCACAAAAAAAGACCGTGACGGCTCTAACTTAAAAACTTACATGGTTTGTTAGCAAATAAAGAAGAACATGCAACCTGAAAAAAATGAACATGTTCCATTTAAAATAGAAGTGCTAACGCTCATAACAAGGTAGACTTCTGGGAATAAAGTAAAGGCCATATGGTTATCAAACTATATTTCCGCAGGGTAGACAGTCAATCACGTTGGATACAAAATAAACTAAACGGCAAGATTAGAGCCATGCAGTTTCTTCTCGGCAATATGATGATTGGTTAGTTATGTATGAGTATGAAGTTTCAATAACTGGTCTGGTCCTATGGCAGTTGAAGTTGTGATTAAAATGGCAAGCAGAATGTAGTGAAATAATATTCTATCATGTTTGTGGGCAGGCGGTACTTTTGTGTACCTACGGCTGCCAACATGAAAAATAATACTGTTTCTGCTGGCATCTGTTCATGGTAGCGGTACCATATATTAGTATACGAATAAAAAAATATATTGTCGTTTTTCCAAGTCTCATTGCGTCAATACGTTGAAATTGAATAACAAATTTAAAGTCGACACAATGAAAATAGATATCAAATAATCCAGTGATATTTCAAGCTCGAAATGAGTGAAATAATATTATTGTTTAGTTTGATGAAACTGTTATTCGGATGTTTAAATTTTTTATGCATTCAAAACGCGTTTAGTAACTGCTTGCAACTGATTAGGACTCACCGTGAGTCAGCAATAACTTGATTCCTTATTGTCTGAACAGAATTCTACAGATATCTTGAAATAAATTATATTTGTATTGTGTTACATTGTTAAATAATTCTGATATTTATTTCTAAATTGGGATTTGGAACAGCTGTTCTCCTCTGTGAATAACAACAGCACCAACAAAAATAGCACCGTCATCATGGAAGTGCCCTAACTAGGTCACACTCTGAAGCATTTAAAGGCCCCTACAAGGATCAGGTTGACTCCAACTCGTCTCCCAAGTAACGAGACTGTATCGTCACCACTGGTTTACAAGTGTTCACAAGTGTAGGAAGACAACAACAGGCCTATTGGCCCAAACTAGGTTGCCTTTTGGTAGCAAGAGGATAAGTTTTGAAGTAGAACGTCTAAGAGAGCTTCGTGTGCCATTTCTATTTTTTTATAACAGGAAATGGAACGGTTCAGCTATTTATCGGCGATTTATGTAGAACTTATCGAGCCGCGACTTGAATGTTTCGATTGTATTGCTGTTTACAACCTCGACTGGAAGCTTGTTCCATTCTTCGACAACTCTATGCGTGAAGAAATTGCGCGTGATGTCGAGTGAGAAACGTTTCCCAACGATTTTGTATCCATTGTTCCTAGTCACTCCGTTTGTATCTAGAGTGAAAAGGCTCTCTCGGTCAACGTTTTCCTTACCCTTCATAATCTTCCACACTTCTATCATATCGCCTCTGACTCGACGCTTCTCTAACGAATAAAGATTGAGTTCACGAAGCCTGTCTTCGTACGATTTATTCCGAAGCGAGGGGATGAGTTTGGTAGCTCTACGTTGAACCTTCTCAAGTTTAAAAACGTCTTTTCTAAGGAAAAGAGACCAGAATTGAACGGCATACTCGAGATGCGGTCTAACAAATGCATTAAACAACTTGAGCATACTGTGATGGTTTTTGTAAGAGATAGTGCGGGATATCATACCTAGCATTTTGTTGCTTTTCTTGGCAGCATCGTCACATTGCTTGCTGCTTTTTAAGTCGTTACTAGTGATGACACCTAAATATCTCTCTTCGGTGACGAGAATGAGTTTTTTTCCAGACATTGAATATTCGTGTTTGGGGTTATGAAGACCTATGTGCATAACTTTGCATTTGTCGACATTAAATTTCATTTGCCACTTTTGTGACCAATCAACAATTTTGTTCAAGTCTAGTTGGATCTGCTGACACTCTAGTTCAGTTTGCACTTTTCCTCCTATCTTAGTATCGTCTGCAAACTTGCTAATGTTTGAGAGTACGTTGCTATCGAGATCGTTAATGAATATTACTGGTGGTGTGCCTGAGGCCTCTGAGGGTGAGAACGGTTCGGAAATTGAAACGCAGCCTATTCGCGACAAATATACAATTCAAATGAGTTATGTTGACATCTCTGCTTATCGTGTTTGCAGTAAGCCTACCACGTAGGTTGTTTTGACAATGAAGCATCATCATCAAAATATGCAGAGGAGAACAAGAAAATTACATTATATTAGCTTGTAGACAGCTCACGCCGTGTTTTTTCGTCAATAAAAGTCAGGCCCCCACCCCTTGTTCGTGATGCAATATGACCTCAACAGATTCATTTCGTTATTTCATTATCAATCTTGCTACAATAAAAGTCACTTAAATTCGTCATCAACACTAATGAAATTCAATTATGGCATTCTTTTGTTTATTTCATTTGCGTTGCTGCAAGACCGTAACTTGTTCATTCAGTTGGTGTTCTAGAATAAAAGCAAAACAATTTAAACTTGAAATCAATTAGAACTCAATACAATTATTCACACAGGCCGTCATTGAAAATGCCGTTCAATAGCTGATTAAAGTCATGGAATTAATTGTTTCTGGATGTTTTCGAGATGGAATGTTTGAATGGCATGACCGAAGTGACGCTGAGGAGTGAGGCCGGAGTGACGGGGAGGAAATTGAAGGACAGAGTAGAATGACGTGTTCGGAGATGGTACGAGGATAAAGGGAAGATGGAGGATGGGAGATTGGTGGGAAGTGTAATGAAAGAGGAGGTGAGGGGATGTAGGCCTAAAGGTAGACCAAAGTTTAGGTGGAGGGATGACGAAAAGCAGGTGTTAGGAGAGCGAGACATAAGTGTGGCGGTAGCGAGAGAGCGTACAATGAATAGGCGGGAGTTTGGAATTGTTGTGAAGTGATGAGTTTTGACGCCCCCTGGCGTTTCGGGGAGAAACTGGATTGTCGTGGATAAGGGAACTCCCAGTTAACGCTCCCGGGCTTTTCTGCTGACACTGATCTTTGACATCACTCCTGACTCGAAGTGCCTGTTGCAGTGTCCCGGCCGGACCCTTTAGAGCTGAAGAAATAATCTTGCTTGTGTGTGAGTGTATGAGAAGAGTGTGAAGTGCCCCTTGCTGTCGGCCACCCCTCATTCTAGGGCATTCGGTCTGTGTCTGTACTTGTATCTGTAGCTCTCATTGATTTCATACCTGACAATCACTAATATGATAAATCATTTGTACCCGACATTCTGCCGAGTTATTACAATGTTGTAGAGGAGGCCTTACTCAGGTTTCTTAACTCCGTGGAATATCAATCAATTTAATTACCTTGGACTATAATTTTTAAACCGAATTAACCCTACTACCAACCGTCTGAATGTGCTGAATGTGTTCTATGCAGACTTGAATGCTGACAGGATGAGTGTACATTTTAGAGAAGAAGTTAACTTTTCTGTGTCACACTAGGGTATAACATCCCACTAGGGTATAACATCCCACTAAGGTATAACATCCCAATGAATAAAAAAAATACATACTGAGGGGCCCAGAAGTACCTGACAACTTTAATATGCTGATGAAAAAATCTAAAAACGGTGGGAGGTTGAAGCTGCTTTTATTCAAAAGGAAAACATTTTTAGGATGACATTAATACCACGTTTTATACAATGCCTTTTAAATGATGGCCGCAGTTACTTCGACAACTTGAGGCTCTTTTAATTGAAGTTTCCCTGACTTTTCTTAGTGTGTTAGGCGAATGTTGAGATGTTTCATAACAAATATTGTACTTTAGTTCCTGCAAATTTGATGGTATTGCGATGTTGACTCGAGACTGATGACATCCTCACAGGAAAAAGTCTGCTGGGGTTAAATCTGGTGAGTGTGTAGACCAAGGAATTTCCTTGAACTTTGAAATCAACCGGTTTAGAAAGCACTCTCTTAACAATGCCATTGTTTCTCTTGCTGTATGGGCTGTGACTCCATCCTCATCAAACTATGTATTGAGTAAGGCAAGTCTCACAATTTCAGGAATTATAAATTCTCTAATCGTAGTTTGGTATGTTGAACCATTTACTGTTATTGTTGTTCCCTCATCGCTTTCATAAAAGTGAAGACCAATCGCAGTACATATAGTTATTCCACACAGTTTGAAACCGAAGTGGAAGTAGTAATCTATTTGTTCTGTATATATGTCACCAAGTAAATGTTACCATGCTTTTTTTTTGTAATAAAAGCTGTTTCTACCTCCATGCCTTCTTAGATTTAATTTGATTATCAAATTAAAATGGTCAGTTATTTCTGGACACCCTGTATTGAATTCATTTTTTGCAATAATTTAATTGTATATACGCCGTAATTAGCTTCACATAGCGATATCTGACCGAAAATGGCAATATAAGTATTTACCACTATTATTTCCACTCACTCAGAACCTATGGTAGATGCGAAGGAGGAATCAGTACCATTATTTCTGATAATTATATCACGAACAGTTCAAGCTTATCGTTCCGTTAAAAAGCCCTACCACGAAAAACTCCTCGCTGAAGGCAAATACAACAATAAATGAATTTTCGGCGCAATAGCTGACAAGCTAATGTTCGGCGCAATAGCTGACAAGCTAATGTTCGGTGCAATAGCTGACAAGCTAATGTTCGGCGCATTGCTGACAAGCTAATGTTCGAAAAGAGCTGACAAGCTAATGTTTGGTGCAATAGCTGACAAGCTAATGTTCGGTGCAATAGCTGACAAGCTAATGATTAGCGCAATAGCTCACAAGAAAAGGTTCAGCGCAATAGCTGACAAGCTAATGTTCGGCGCAATAGCTGACAAGCTAGTTTTCGACGCAATAGCTGACAAGCTAATGTTCGGCGCAATAGCTGACAAGCTAATGTTCGGCGCAATAGCTGACAAGCTAATGTTCGGCGCAGTAGCTGACAAGCTAATGTTCGGCGCAATAGCTGACAAGCTAATGTTCGGCGCAATAGCTGACAAGCTAATGTTCGGCGCAATAGCTGACAAGCTAATGTTCGGTGCAATAGCTGACAAGCTAATGTTCGGCGCAATAGCTGAAAGCTAATGATCGGCGCAATAGCTGACAAGCTAATTCGGTGCAATAGCTGACAAGCTAATGTTCGGCGCAATAGCTGACAAGCTAATGTTCGGCGCAATAGCTGACAAGCTAATGTTCAGCGCAATAGCTGACAAGCTAATGTTCGGTGCAATAGCTGACAAGCTAATGTTTGGCGCAATAGCCGACAAGCTAATGTTCGGCGCAATAGCTGACAAGCTAATGTTCGGTGCAATAGCTGACAAGCTAATGTTCGGCGCAATAGCTGACAAGCTAAGGTTCGGCGCAATAGCTGACAAGCTAATGTTCGGCGCAATAGCTGACAAGTTATCTCAAATCTATTACTTATTAGACGAATGAATCTAATCTAGTAGCAACATTAGGGCGAATAATTGTTTTATGTGTTGAAGTTTCAATATAGTTATTATGAATGACAGTTACGACAATGATGCTTCAATGACGTTTGTTCACAATACACAGGCTTGCATAACTGACAATAATATCAGATCCAACATGAACAGCCAACGGTACTGCTATACTAATAAATAATATTTTTACAACAAACCAGCATGTCTACAACTCTGGCATACTATTTTCTGATAAATTCTACCATATGCCTTTCTTTGTAAATCTGAAAAACATAATACATAACTAAACTGCTCACAAAAGCCACTAATTAAATACAGCTTATTAAATAATGTAACTGTATGAAGTCTGAATTACGAGTGAATCAATTTGATTTCACTGGAATAAAAAATGAAAATTACTCTGAACCAGCTATCAAACGATTGAAATCAAATTAAAATGTGGATACAAGGCAAGATCCGGCATGTTCCTCCTACCCAAATTTACAGAGCATTTTATAGGCTGGATTCTATCTTCTCGACAAACTTGCTGCCATTAAACATCGTAATACAGAAAAGATTCAAAACAAACGGGAAGGTGATCAATAACACATGTGAAAGGGACAGTAGAGTGAAGGAAGGTTGTAAGGTGTCGCGACCCCAAAGCGCTAAGAAAATAAAGAGAGGAGGCAGATGTTCCATCCCATTGATTTATGATGAAATTCGTAGGTGATAGGTAACTGAATGGTCACTATATACGCTGCTTTTTCGTTATATTAGGTACACCGCCAGACAAAAAATAAATCAACTTTGTTCGTAAATAGCAAAATGAGCTGTTGTACTCTGATCAGGGAAGGAAACATTCAAAGTATGATCAAGTAGTTGAGGACAAGTTCCTATATCGCAGGCCTTGCTCAAATAAGGTCCCATAACTTGTATGGAAGGAAAGCAAAACTTGTATGAAACAAGCACAACTCCTACGTATCAATAAAACCTACATATCTATGAAATCATAGTAAATCGAAATCTCGCTCCGTAGTACGATTGAAATTTCAAATGGAGTCCATTTAAACTTATTACGGTTCCATCGAGACTTGAATTGGATAGAATTAAATTGAAATGGGAGGGAGTTAAAGAAGAAGCATGAAGAAAATTCAAATATAAAGAGATGGACTCTGTTCAGTAAACTGTAAATAATGTGTGTGAAATTTATCGGAAGTGAATAGTATAGTTTCAAAAATACATACATGGACAGAAATCGTCTGTTGCATTATAAAATGGGAGGGAATTTCATTGTTTCATATCAATGACGAAATGTTTTGATCATATCTGTATCCAATCTTTTCAAGATTTCACAACATTTATTCAATAGTTCTAGCATGAATGAACGAACTGGTAACATACAGTTAGCAACAGCTGTTTTGTTTTGGGTATGTGTGTTATGTTATAATTGTTACTCAGCTATAATGCTGGCCAGCAAAAATTCCTGGCGTTCCCGAGGCGGTGTTCACATACTGCATCACAGGCATGTTGAGGATGTGATGGTAGTCTACGGTATTAACTTCAAACATTTCAGTACCTCCGCAAATCACTGGAAATGTTGTATTTTTCTCTCCGGTCAGTTAATTCGAATGAGTACTCGTTTATAATGCGTCCTGAACAAATATGTTTTTTGCAAAAACCAATGACAAATAATTATAAGAAAATCGTTAGTCATTTGTCTGATTTAAATTTATGAGATTAAATAATTATTTATTCCATGGTCTCACTCGCTCCTGTGAGGGCTTTGGACACTTGCCAATTGGCTTGAGACTTTGATCGGTGCAGCGAAACCATTTACTGGTAGGATACCCGTTCCTGCGTAAGAGAGAGGAAGGATGCTTACAGAAAGTATTGAATCCACGGCTTCTGTTTGTTATGCAAACTTCCTTTTCACTACACCATTGATTGTTTAAAACTGTTCGATGAACCATTAAGCGTTCTATTGGCGATCCCATCTCAGGGGTCTGAACCTACGGCCGTGTTCGCTCTGGTATTATAGAACATCGTTCATTGTTATTGACGAGAAATGTCACGAGGCTAACCATAGTGTCGTCTGCACTCGCACGGGGCGGTTGAACGCAATCTGCTGGAACATTTTTATCAACAATTCGACTTACCTATTACCTACGTGAACCCGGAATGTTCCAAATCGTGTGTGAAACATATTAGGTGCATTTGACCACCTCCATTCTCTGTTATCATTGATGAAAGCGCTCGAAACTCTTATTAATAACAAATTTCTAGCGCACTTGAGACCAAGGGCGTGCTGTCAGTGCCTGCCTGCAGTGTGTTGAGGTAGGTCATCGCTGTGTCAGTGTTTTTCCTGTTGCTGGGGCAGTGTAGAGGGTCGCTGCAGTGTTAGGGCCACGGAAACGCATGCCACGAACCTGGTATAGTTATTCTATGCACCCTCTGTGATACTACATTATATTTCCTAGAAGCTCCCACTCTAGTCATGATCGGTCTAGTCTAGTCTATTTGGTCTCACAGCCTCCTGTATTACGTAAGAGCGGCTACCGAGTGCAAAAGAATATTCATTTGCTGAAATTTGTTGTATACTCTTCGAGCTTTTTTCAAAACTTTATGCCCATAGTTGGTGATGTCTATACCGGATAACATCTTCCGTAGGTACAATAATTGTTTCTAGGGGTTTTGAGTGTAATTGTTGAGAGTGCATAGCGGATTGTTGTTGCGATTACAGAATTGATCATTAGTACGGAAATGGTGCAAGATATTTGCTGTAGTACTTTGTAGATTGGTGAAGAGTAGGAAGCGTTGTATTCGATGTGACCAGTGCAAGCGCTGTGCCCCCTCACGTGCGTGCGTCTATTGAGGGTTCAAGCCGATAACCTTCCAATCTGACATTCGATGCTCGTCGAGGCCGGCCAGTGAGGGCGGATAGGTAGCGTGACCCTGTATTAGTAGATATTAGCCATTAAATTTCAGGATGTCACTGTAGGATGAAAGTTTTGGCCAAAATTTCATAGTGGGGCAATTATACCAATGGCAGATGTTCTGGGCCCCACAGTTGCCATTGAGATCGATGCCAGGAGGGCTATATCCTCATTTCCACCCGGCTCTGCGGGGGGCCTGGATGGTCTGGGTCCCGGTCATCTCAGGGCTTTGCTAGGACGAGAGTCGGGAGAAGCGGGTGCCTGCCTGCTGTCGTGGTTGACAGAATTCACCAATATGGTGCTGGGAAGCAAGGTGCCCGATTTCATGACTACTACCTTCTTCGGAGCTTTGATTAGCGCTCTGATGAAGAAGGACGGTTGCATCCGCATGATAGCTGTTGGAAACACCTTGGGAAAGCTCGCTACCTAAGTTAAAGTCAAACCACTGTTTGTGACTCGGCATTGAGCTGCGCTTTGACGCGATAGTTCCAATTTGAGCCAATAGCCTTGGAGACGACAAGGGTGCATGGTGAGTCAACTGCGCGAAATATGAAGGAGATCGGACGTAGATTGGTGGAGGCTACTGGAGATTCTCCTGAATCTCTATGGTTCCAGCATCGGTTGGATTTGGCCCTACAGAGAGGCAACGCATTCAGCATCCTATCAGCAGGTCTGGAGGCCGGGGAGAGGTTTTGGTAGGTCGGATGGTACCCCGTCTGGGTGATCTCATCCAACCCTACACTTAGTTCCTTAAGGGAATTTTCTCTTCCCGAAAAAATGTTAGTTATTTTAATTTTGATTATTTTTATTCAATGAATTCCATTTTAATGTCTAATTTAATTTGCATTGACTGTCATTAAATAGCCTCGAAATTTTGAAAAAATAAATGTTGGATAAATAATGCGTCGCTATAACATACGTAATACTTTTAAATATGAAACGCAATAGATAATCACTACCAATACCACCAATCTCTCTTAATTTTTAATGTCACTGACCAAGGCGGAAAAATTTCATGAACCAACATTTTGTGATTTATTGATTTGAAAATAACGTTTATAGGCACCGAAAGAGTAGCCGAACATCTAGGAGCCCAGCGTTCGCGCTAAAATTATTCCCGCACACGCGCACTATCGCCACTTCACTTCACCTCACTGTCATGGCCGGACACTGTCATAACCGCTAAAAATCTTTCATCCCACGTGCTTTCTACCTAACGATGATTGAGCCCACACGCATTTTTCACCACTTCAAAACCTGCCACTGTCATATCTGCCACTATCATTACACCGAAACTGGCGTACCAACCTAACAGTCATCACTTTAATGAAACTTCAATGAAAAAACGCTAAAAAATGGCATTACGTACCCTACAAAAATACGTATGTTTGCCCCGCTGGTTAGAAATACGTACCTCTGCCCCGCGGGTTAGAAACACGTACCCTAGGTTAGGTTAGGTTGGGCAGGAAAAGTTTCATTAGTGATAACCAGTAAAATGGTACGCCTCGTGGCTGATTCTGACGTGGGCTGAAACAGATTTTCGCCAGAATGTCACTGGCAGATATGACAGTGGCTGGTGTGACTGAGGAACGCTATGAATGTTCGCTGTTAAAAAATGGTACCGTAGGTAGGTAGTCGGAACAACTTGGGGCTGATAAGGCAGTTGGCGGAGATGATAGGGGTTGATCTGACGTTAGCTATAAAAGAATTTAGCGCCAGGGATAGCGACCCGAACATCTCTGCAGCAGCAGTCAGTAACATGGCCGTACTGCTTCAAACGAGCCGAAACGGAATCACTTCACGTGACTTATTGTGGTTGTATCAATAATTATCACGCGGTTCTGTTGATCGCCTGTTAACAACGGCTCCAATAACGAAGTTTCATTTGCTGTAAATTCATCTTATATAAATTCATGCTGTGTTTTGTTCTTACTGTTGTCTTCTCAGCCCGTCCCAGTTACAAAGATGTTTGTCCAGTCATCCCTCACTTGAAATGCCTGTCATCTTTTACGTGTACAGCCTGTCATCACTCACGTACTCTAGCTGGTAATGCTTACGTGCCTTGGATTCTAGAGCTCTCGATTACTGCCTCTCACGGCTAGCGTGCACTGCCCGTCATCGTGCACTTTATCTGCTAGTCGTTGCTCACGTGCACAGCCTTTTATACCTACACGAACGATGCCAGACATGCAGTCTGGCATCGCTTAAGTTCACTCTCTGGAGTTGCTCACGTACAAACTCCATCCCTGTCATAGCCCACGTGCACCTCCTGGTGTCAATCACTACGTGACATCGTTCGCATGCACTGCCTGGCATCGCACACGCACAATCCCTGTCCTAGTTCGTGTGCACCTCCTGGTGTCACTCACTTCGTGGCATCGTTCGCATGCACTGCCTGGCATCGCACACGCACAATCCCTGTCGTAGTTTGTGTGCATCTCCTGGTGTCACTCACTACGTGGCATCGTTCGCATGCACTGCCTGGCATCGCACACGCACAATCCCTGTCGTAGTCCGTGTGCACCTCCTGGGGTCACTCACTTAGAGGCACCGTTCGCTTGCACTGCGTTTGGAGGCGACAGGTAGCACTTGGGATCTTATCTATGGACACCCTTATAGCAGGGCCATGGGGGACGGTGCCATTTTGTATAGGCCCTATGGTCACTCATGTAGCAGGAAGGCAGTGCCTTGGCTGCGATGGAACGGGGAACAGACTGTCTTGGGCATCACTGGACCTTGATAGCTGCCCTATGGTCGTCCACACAACATAACAATAGATCCTGGGAAGCATAGAGTCAGCTGGAATGTATTTGTTTCACTTACTCAATCAGGCTTTTTCTTCTTGAGTCCTTCCTAGGATGAAGGGATATTATTTTATCGGTACATTCGATGCAGAAGTACAAAACGAGCAACGAGCGGTCAGTCAAAGGCGCCGACGTTTCTCTGAAATCATGTCCTTTATTGAAGGGATGAAAGATATTCATTCGAACCAAATGAAATGCTGTTTTTTGGGCTAAATATATCAGAGTTTTATACAGAAAAGGAACCAAAACAATTATGTCGCCCAACTTTTGAACCAAGATTCTAAATGGAATAGATACTTTGAAGTTTCCCAAGTTTGAATTGTTAGGAAAAAATGATCAACCAAAAATATGCAAATGTATAAGCCTTACCTAATTTTATTTCGCACTTGAACTCGCACGGAAACGTATCTGGACGAACAATAACGTTTCCCTGCTTTTTTGGTTCTATGCATAATAAATCACATAGTTACTTCTGGTATTGAATTTTGAACAACAAACAAAACACAACCGTTCTCTTGAGAAGTAATTCTAAAGTGCGAGTATACTCCCACAAGGCTATGAAATAAAAACTATGAAACTTAAAAGAATTGAAATCCCTCGGTTTGATTTTAATGAATGATGAAATGCGTAAAAAGTATGCAAGTAGAGTAATCACATTTTTTTTAGTATCCGCAGTACACCTTGGTTTCCATATAATTTCACGTCTGCAATAAATTTACGGCAGCCAACATGTTTGAATGACGACAATCGTTACTTATAGTTTTTCGCCGCGTCAAATTGACAGCCGTTGACTGGAGTCCCAAGCTGCCGGTCGGTGGCCGTAGAAATTACCTGTTGATTTTTACTGTGTACCTTTCTAGGTTGTGTAACTTCCTAGGTACTCCGATGACGACCACACGAAATAGGTTACATAAGATCTAGATTGACTTACCTTGAAATAGTTACTTCACTCTAAAGACACTCCAGGAGGAGTATTTAGAGAGCAAATTGAGCAGGGATGACGTAGAGAATTGTTACAAGTGCGTTCGAACAGATCTTTTGATTTAAAACAAAAATGCGTGTCGTGTTGCGGTCGATTTGATTAAAAAAAAAATTAAACTTCGATGGTAAACTGAAATGAACAAGATTGTATCGGTTTCATTAGCATATAACTGTTTGTCGAAGTTGTCAACTATTATCGATCATTTCTGGTAAAGGCGAGCTACCTAAAGTGATTGTATGTCGACAATTGGTTGTATGTCGACAACCAGTTGTTTTCACTTAACCACTATCATCGATTTGAGAATTTCCAGTAAAAAAAATCTTACATGAGGTCGCGTCGCTTTCCATCAAAGAATGATATCTTCTCTAGTCCACGCAGCAAAAAAAAGTATATTGAGAGACTGATGCAAGTAATTATTAGTGAAAGTTTTTAATAATTACCGTCATTGTTTGACTATGTTTATAAGCGAGGGTGACCATTCTATTAAGTTGACGGTGATCATATTTACATGAGAGTATGCATTTGGGCTGTTAATGGCATTCCGGTCTGTGTTCAACGATTGACATCATCTTCAAAAGCTAATTTCTTAAATAAATGAACAATATCAATCATGAAGAACATCCTTTATAGTAAAGGATTAAACGTCGTCATTGCTTAGTGATAATTGCACCCAATGCTGGCCGCTCCATTAAATTATTGTCTCATTTACAATCATGACAATACTCTTAACAATAATAGATGGGCTTTTATTGATGTTCAACAACAATTTATATTTCACTATTATAATCAAATAATTTATTTTCATCGTCTAGCAATAGATTTTCAATTAAGCGAATAATGAACAAAACAGCAGTGATCCGATGACAGGAGGTTGGTTTGAAATTCAAAATGTATTTGTCATTGCTTATCAAAGTCGTATCAATGAGACAGAGTTCAGAATTTAAACATGGATCCCCTCCGTGGGCAAATGATACCTCAACTACCCGGGTGACCGCGCCCACATTGGACCATAGACGATCCAATCTCACTCCTTTGAATTCCAATGCTGCATGCAATGCATGAGACCTTCAACCAATTGGCAATCAAAAACCCAAAGTAAGTTAACTCGCAATGGAAATTCATAGAACAACAAGCGGGTATTTTCATAAATATTCAGCCAGTCAGCAATGATGAGTTAATAACCGAGTTGGCAGGAGGTTTATGAGTTGTTGAAATTCCTCTATGAACAATTGAATAATTAATTACACTGATATTTTTGGGAGGAGAAAACATTGTAAATACAGTCCCGGATATTCGGTTATCATCGATAGATTAGCAATAGCACACTCGCGTCTTCTGAGCACAATTTATTTTCAACTTGAAACCATTCAATATTCATCAATAATGTTATCTTTTATTAACATTTTAATTTTAGAATATTTTTTATTCGAAGGCTAGTATTATAATTGTCGTTCTATCGAGACGCACTTGTATAATTACTGCATGCATTTTGTTTAATTGACAATGAGTGGGATACTTCTTAAACTGCTTTTAAACGATATTGTCTGTTTTTTTTTTTTTGCATTTTTAAAAATATTATTAAAAGCCATACTCGATTGTGCGCCTGCCTACTTCGAATGCTCTTGAGATCAACAGGCATAGCTACTCAACAGGAGGCATAGCTACTCATGTTAATCAGCAGGTATAGCTAGCTACTCAACAGGAGGCATAGCTACTCATGTTAATCAGCAGGTATAGCTACTGAACAGAAGGCATAGCTACTCATGTTAACCAGCAGGTATTGTTACTCAACAGGAGGCATAGCTACTCATGTTAATGAGCAGGCATAGCTACTCAACAAGAGGCATAGCTACTCATGTTAATGAGCAGGCATAGCTACTGAACAGGAGGCATAGCTACTCATGTTAATCAGCAGGTATAGTCACTCAACAGGAGGCATAGCTACTCATGTTAATCAGCAAGTATAGCTACTCAACAGGAGGCATAGCTACTCACATTAATCAGCAGGTATAGCTACTAGGTAATCAGTGGAAACTTTACCCTCTTACACGTCTATACCGGGTACACATAATTGGGTCGCGGTACAACGAGCAACACCGTGGCAGTTTAGACTGCTATCACCCGCTGAATAACCTTATTCTTATTGACACCCACAAGTTCTCGCCTTCGTCAATACGATATGGGGCAATAAAAAGACTGGTATTGACGGCAAATTTCACAAAATTACAGCTACAATAATTGTAGAACCCACTCTTCACAATAGTGTTTTCACATGTAATTATTTCAGAACTAGTGTGGTTATTAAATTGGGCAATATGCATATGTTTAAGTGCCTTCATTGTATGTTAACAAAGAATTGTCGTAGTAAATACAACATTTCTGACGCTCTATCAAGACACCACGATCAAATTTCTCACAGAAAGAATCAATTACGGCATAATATACTGCATGCATTTATTTTTTCCTGCGTTCAATCATTCTGGGCTCTTAATTGATGAACACATTACCTCGTTTTGAATCATTTCTTATATTATATTTTTAACACCCGGTTCAACAACTTGTGTGGTCACTGCAATAGCTGCATTATTCATGCAACGGAATGCATGAATGAATACCAAATCTGTCAACTAATTTATCCAAGAAACCAGCTGCCAAATTATTTTGATCGTTCAAGCACTCCTAAGTTCAAAGGCAATAACCCATATAGAACAGCATTTGCTCATCAGAACTGTTCAGAATTTCAGGGAATACCACTATTGCACTCCGTATTTTTATTATTCTAATGCTTCAGTCCGTCCATCTCTGTGTCCTAGATAATATGTCTGTTCAGGCGTCTTCACCTCACGCATGCACAAGAAATATAGCTCTGCTGCAGGGTCCATAAATCCATCGCAGTACCCTGCCTTACACGTCATGGAGACTCATGCCGCTTCTGTTTACATTTCATACCACGTGTGGTCTTCATTGCACGCACTACAACTTATATTCCCCATCGCACTCATAAGAATTGCATAATGGACGGGCCTTTACCAATCAGAACATAAAGAGTTCACTAATTATCTATATATTTAT
>SDVV010008532.1:0-17159 GCA_016164225.1 Gammarus roeselii | reverse complement strand
CCTGCTTATGAATGACACGATACTGCTTATGAGTAACACATTTCTCTGAAGAACACAATCCTGCTAATGAAGTGAGCGACTGCTATAACAATTATTATTTTTCGCTCAGTTGATTGAATAACACAGATCAGTGCGGAACATAACAAACATAAATACTGCTGTGGTAACTACTTACAAGCAATATTCAGAAACAGAAAAATATGCTGATCGACACACAAAAATGTAAACTAACGACTGAAGACACCAACCTATCAATACATGAAAAAAAATGACGCATGAATATAGTTCGGAGAGCACTCTAATAACGCAAAATAAGCTCATCAAATAAGGTAAAAAGTTGTGAAAAAGGTTTTGCATAGCATACGAGAGAATATCTTAAGCTCGAGACACGGATGTAGAGCTCACAATGTCCCTATTGTGAGAAATGAGTCGGCGAAAATGAATGAGATCCGGTCATAAAACATTTAAAACCACTCAAGCAGCAAACTTCAAACTCAATTAGGGTCGCATGACTCATAGCTAGAATTCGAACGATCGAGAGCTGCAATTCTTACAAAATCGTGCTTGCTCACTTTGAATGACCGAGTGTTGCAATGACCGAGTGTTGCAATGACCGAGTGTTGCAATGATCGAGTGTTGCAATGATCGAGTGTTGCAATGACCGAGTGTTGCAATGTTCGAGCGATGCAATGACCGAGTATTGCGATGACCGAGTATTGCAATGACCGAAGGCTGAAATAATCGAGTGTTGTTATGATCGAGTGTTGCAATGATCAAGTGTTGCAATGACCGAGCGTTGCAATGACCGTGTCTTGCAAAGATCGAGTATTGCAATGATCGAGTGTTGCAATGATCGAGTGCTGCAATGATCGAGTGTTGCAATGACCGTGTGTTGCAATGATTGAGAGTTGCAATGATCGAGTGTTGCAATGATCGAGTGTTGCAATGACCGAGTGTAGCAATGATCGAGTGTTGCAATAACCGAGTGTTGCAATGACCGAGTGTTGCAATTATCGAGTGTTGCAATGATCGAGTGTTGCAATGTTCGAGTGATGCAATAATCGAGTGTTGCAATGATCGAGTGTTGCAATGATCGAGTGTTGCAATGTTCGAGTGATGCAATGATCGAGTGTTGCAATGATCGAGTGTTGCAATGATCGAGTGTTGCAATGATCGAGTGTTGCAATGTTCGAGTGATGCAATGACCGAGTGTTGCAATGATCGAGTGTTGCAATGATCGAGTGTTGCAATGACCGAGTGTTGCAATGTTCGAGTGGTGCAATGATCGAGTGTTGCAATGACCGAGTGTTGCAATATTCGAGTGATGCAATGATCGAGTGTTGCAATGACCGAGTGTTGCAATGTTCGAGTGATGCAATGTTCGAGTGTTGCAATGACCGAGTGTTGCAATGATCGAGTGTTGCAATGATCGAGTGTTGCAATGTTCGAGTGATGCAATGATCGAGTGTTGCAATGACCGGGTGTTGCAATGTTCGAGTGATGCAATGTTCGAGTGTTGCAATGACCGAGTGTTGCAATGATCGAGTGTTGCAATGATCGAGTGTTGCAATGTTCGAGTGATGCAATGACCGAGTGTGGCAATGATCGATTGTTGAAATGATCGATTGTTGCAATGATCGAGTGTTGCAATGATCGAGTGTTGCAATGACAGGGTGTTGCAATGATCGAGTGTTGCAATGACCGAGTGTTGCAATGATCGAGTGTTGCAATGACTGAGTGTTGCAATGATCGAGTGTTGCAATGACCTAGTGTTGCAATGACCGAGTGTTGCAATGATCGAGTGTTGCAATGACCGAGTGTTGCAATGATCGAGTGTTGCAATGACCGAGTGTTGCAATGATCGAGTGTTGCAATGACCGAGTGTTCGTATTACTGGAGACTCGCGCGTGATTACTATTATAACTATTGATTCTAAGCACATCAAAAAGAAATCTAACAGCTCTCTATTGAAAGGTCAGCAGCTGTGTGTTTTGATCACATTCCTTGAATAAAAGGTTCATATTCGTCCAGGAATTTAACCAGTAGTCACGAAACCGCTTGGTCCAGCACCTGTAACTAGAGTGATGGTACGTGAATAGCACAGCCTGGGACGGTCCCTTGCATAGCACTGCCAGGGCCGGTCCGTGTAAAGCGCGGCCTGATATGGTTCGTGTACAGCACGGGAGGTGATAGTCCGTGGACAGCACGACCATGAAGTGTCCGAAGACAGTTCGACCAGTGTTATCCGTGCGCAGTACATCCCTTGTTAGGACACACCAATCGCCTTCTAATGCGACGCACTGAAATGTCAGCCAACGCCGAAAAAATTACGCGCTCAAGCAAAGGGCAGGTGTGGAGGAAGCTGCACGCCACGGGCATTGGGCACAGATGAGGGCACAGGTGGTTACAGCATGGCACGGTGGGGCAGTGGACACTGAGGGGGCTGCGTCTAAGAGGGAGCACGCTTCGGAGCAGTTGGGACCAGAGGGGGCAGTCAAATAGGAGGGGGCAACAGCAAAGCAGGGGGACCAGAGTACTTGGATGGGGCAGTAAACACGGAGGGAGCAGGCGGGGATTAGATTAGGTTAAGGGGGCTCATCTCGACCTGAGCTCTAACGTGAGCCTTAGTGAGCTTCCGCATAGGGCGCGAAGATCATATTTTATGCTGAGAACGCACTCCAGTATGTGCTGAAATGAAAACTTTATCGTAAATAAAACCTGCTTCGAATGTTAAATTGTGGAACATATGCGCCCTTGTGTATACAGGAATAATACTGTATTGTTTTCTTCATAACTACATTGAAGGATTTATACGGAGCTTTCTAATTAAATAATTGTTTCTATGCTCTTCGATTAATATATTAAAGTACATTGTTGGGTGGAATAATTATTTCGTATTCATGTACAGCGATTTAACCTTTACACAGTTTCATATCGGCCGGGATCCATTAGAACTCGACCGCTTGCCCTGCCTCGGAGATTGTAGAGAGGTCGTCGTCTATTTACGTAGAGAGGAGTATTGATAATAGATTTATTTTGATTTGATTTAAGCCTCAGTTACACCGGAGCCTCAGCGTGAATCATAACAGGCTCGCCCGTAGGGCTCGACGATCAGGGATTCCAGTAAGTTCACACGCCTAGGTATGCGAGAAAAACCACATTGTCAAAGTTAGAACATTTTGAAAATTTGTCAGACGCCCCCTGGTGCGCGCAAGAAAAACGTTTAGACGAAACGGGTCTCCGATTTTATTCATTTAGAACTTCAAGATGAACATGTTTGTAAGCTAGTACATACAGGTAGCATAGTCGAAATTGGTACAAGGTTTACGGCTACACGGCAAAGTAAGCTCCGACAGCAACGCAACACAATGTTCACAGCTATAAGATAAAGACTCAGACGAAACGAATCCCCGCCTCCAACCCCTCAGAATCTCAGGAGTAATATGTACGCACGCCAGTGCGCACAGATAGTATCGTCGAAATTGGTTCAAGGATTGCGACTTTACGGATCAGATCAACTCCAACCGCAACGTATCACAAGGTTTATTGCTACGCGGTTATGGTCAACCACAGAAATTACATATGGTCCGAGCTGAAAATAAAACGTTTGTTCACAAAATCCCAAACAGAAACTCTCGCACAAATACACTAGCATTTTTTCAATATGACAAAATAGTGGAACGTGAAGAGGAAAGAAAGGGCAGGTTCATCATGGGCTAAAAACTGCTCAGATTATTGACATCACTCTCATTGTTTAAGGGGATAGGGTGTGGGGGCAGAGGTCCCTCGGGTCCCAAAAGAGCCCGATGGCATCCGGAGGGTAACCCAAGTCCCCTGAATTCCCCTGGTCACTCGAGTCCCCTTGTCTCAGTTCATCTCGGCTGGTCTCGAATCATTTCGACCAGTCTCGACTTGTCGTGCTCAACTCGACTCGTCTCAACATGTTTCGACTGATCTCTACGCACCTCGACCAGCCTCGACGCGCCCCCCCCCCCCCCCCCGCCCCCCTCTGACCCAGTAATCCTGCGGACTGTAATAACTAATAATTCTACTCAAACACTTTAGGGTGGGAGCGGAGTGGGAGAGGAGGGCGGAAGTCTCTTGGGTCCCAAAAGAGCCCGACGAGTCCCGGAGGTAACCCAAGTCCCCCGGGCTCCCCGAATTACCCGGATACCTCGAGTCCCCTCGTCTTGTCTCGAATCATTTCGTCCAGTCTCGACTCGTCGCACCTAATTCGACTCGCCTCAACATGTTTCGACTGACCTCGAAGCACCTCGACCAGCCTCAAACGCGGCCCTCCTTCTCTGTACCAGTAATCCGTGGACTGTAATAACTAATTTTTCTACTCAAGCATTTCACGTACACATTTCTCTGTTTATGGGTTTTACAGCGTTGGTTTTACAGCGTGGGGAGGAGGGAACAGAGGTTCCAGGGTTCAGAGGGGCCTCAAGAGGGGTAACTGAGTGGACTAATTGGAGTGCGTGCAACTCTGTAAAGAAAACATAAGTCTCTTTGGAAGGTTGCCGAATGTGGGGTTGCCCAGCACACGGCGGCAGCTCCATCTCAGACGACAGTTTTAGAGCTGTCAGTGAATATATGGCGGAAATCTGGGTATCGTTGCTCGAGCAGTTTCAAAAATTATCGGCCGTGCATATTGGGAAGAGTAGTTGCTTTGGGGGATATTTGTAAATCTAGGTTGACTAGCAGTAGGGTTGATCATAGAAGTAGAAGTACTGATTCGGGGAATTTTGTTAGAGAACAAACCACCCGATAGCCGGGCGAACGATGTCTAGCGTGGTCAGTGAATTGTCCAGACCAAGGAAACATCGCGGGCAGCTATTTATTTCAGTCGCAAAAGCGGTTATCAAAAATATTTGGGATGTGATTGACAGCTGGGTGGCTGATAGAGCTCTTGGTCTTGTAGAAGTTTTGCATTGAGAGTTCATCTCGTCGAAGAAAAAGCGGAAGCTCATTACCTTCTACAT
The DNA here is from genome assembly GCA_016164225.1 of Gammarus roeselii. Classification (NCBI taxonomy): domain Eukaryota; kingdom Metazoa; phylum Arthropoda; class Malacostraca; order Amphipoda; family Gammaridae; genus Gammarus; species Gammarus roeselii. The sequence goes on along the minus strand of SDVV010008532.1, from coordinate 12,174 downwards.
TCAAGGGTTTCATGGTAGTGGAACGAAAGCGCCGGTTGACAAGCACATGTAGTAGATTGCGATGATCATATATGGTTTGATATTCTTTCTGGCTGTTGAATTGTAAACAACAGCTCTGTAGTAGCGACGTGAAAGTACTTTGAGGGATAATTCCCTGTAAATTAACCCAAAGTTGAGATCCCTGTCCCACATGGGGGGCTCCAGCAATATTCATTTTCATTCTTTATTATGACATCATTAAATATTATTCATGATAGGAGGGGTGGGGCTGGATGTGTATATGGAGGGAAGTGCTTGACCTGGCAAGAGTTGTTGATATTAAGCCATCATGCAGAGAGGTCATATTAAGCCGTCATGCAGAGAGGTCAGCCTAAGCCTCTGTCTAGGGTTTGACTGACCTCTGGTTCTTATTACTGCTCCTATCGTCGCCCCATCTAATCGTAACTTGACCGTGTATAGTGTTTACCGTTAGTGCACGGTGGTCATTGTATGTGATGTGTACTAGTCAAGTCTACCTTATCCTACTAAAATACAGTGGTGCTGCCTGAATATCAGTTCAATTCTGTCAGTTACGTTTTAATGTCACCCTTGTTAGGCCCTTTTACCTCGATGTCCCGGGCCTAGACAAGCCTAAAGACTTTGCTAGCCATCCTGATTGAGACTGTAGTGTGGGTACCGGGTCAATAAGTGCAGGGCGCCAACAGTATAAATGTCTTGCACTACATCATTCAAGTGTCCTGATCAGAAGCACCCAATTTCAAGGATGTAACCGGGAGAATAATTCCCGTTGACATTCGGCAGCAGGTCGGCAGGGCTGAAAGGTGGGGTTACCACGTGAGTTTAGCAGGTCTGCAGGGCTGAAATGTGAGTTTACCACGTGAGTTTAGGGTGTCCGGGAGAATAATTCCCACTTCTCACCCTAAAACTGTGTGTAATCTTCATATGCTAGGGGTGTGTTGTGCTTCGTTGGGGCTAATTTATATTGTGTAGACCGGGGACGAGAGTAAAACGCATTGTTTCAGTATCAGATGGGAACTTTCGGAAGTCGTTCGAGAGGCCCTGTTCTCGACTTAGTCTCAATGCTTCTATTGTTTATGTGGAATTGGTAAAAGGCAAAGGTGAAGTGAAGAGAGTGAAGTGAAGTGAAGAGAGCAGTCTCCTGTCACGAAGTAGGATGTCTCCTTGCTCATCGATTTTGAAAAAAATAGTGATACTATGGACGCTACTCTGAGGAACAACAATTTCATGCAGATAAAATGGCGACAGTGTCAGCAACCTTGACCTTGGAGGTACGAGTTTGCCAAAAAAATTGGGTAAAACGTAGTAGAAAACCTTTAAGACCGTAACGGTGACGATCTTTCATAATTCCGTGTTTCCAGGTAGTGTCATATGTTGCTTCAATGTCGGAATTAAATTGAAAACACATCTACCCATCGGACAAAAGCCCGTCGAAGGTGATTCTAGTCGTACAAGATGATCTGTTGTGCAGAGTCCTTGCGGCCGTCGCTCCTGATACCGATTCTGCTGAACAAACAGCTACTCTGGTCGAATGTTATTCCTCAACAAAAATACAAGTTATCACTATTCGATTGAAAGTTACGTGATACCTGGACATCGTCCGGCTCAGTGAAACGATCATGTCTCTCAGCATAGTTGGTTACATGCAAAAAGGGCTTAGTTTGTTGACAGCATTTATTAAAGATAATTAGGATTTCAGTTTGAATTAAAAAAAAATGTTTCCTCGAGAAGGTTGGATTGTATACACATAGCTTTTACCGCAACGATTGTCCAGCCAGTGAACATGGTGCTATGATTGTTTGTATAAATGATACTGAGGCACTGATCTCATGTTTTAAAACGATTGCGTCAGCAAGTGTGGTGTCATGCTGACAGACATTGCAGTCAGTGACACAAGGTTGGGTGAGGTCGACGGACTGCTCACCCTACTTGTTCTTCGTAGTTTGAAAAATACAATTAATCGTTTCCTATAACATACCCTATTCACATTTTTTAAAATGAAATGTAAAATATTTGTAAATATGAAAAGAAATTTAATTGAAAAAATATTTAATTTTCTCGTATTACGCTGCAAGGGCTATTGAAAGATATACTGCACGTCATGATGACTAAAAAACCGTGTAGGGAGAGATTATTTTAAAAGATTGGATTTTTTCAAACGAACAAAAAACACTAACAGCATTCACAAATAGAGTTTCAAAAAAATTGCATATGATTGAAGTACTCTGTAAAATCTGCCAATTATGTATTGATGTTATGATTGTTTCTAACGGAAAAAGTTTTAGCTATATAAAAAGTCTTGATTTTGAATCTTCTGTAACTTTACACAAAAAATTTATTACGAATAAATGTTTTCAAATGATTATAGTACTCTACGAGAGAGAGAGAGCGCTATCAAATGATGTATTGTTTTACGGGATTAATCTCCGCAATGTTTGTGTGAGCGTCGCAACGGACAGACGAACAGTCGAGCACACGGACGGACAAACATACACACTTATGAAATTTGCTACCGGAGCTCTTTTGAATGATAAATGACACAATTTAAAAAAATGGCACTGAGCAAAACATCGTATCTCTTCTCTGGGGCTGGTAGACGTAATAACAATCCTTCATAACACAAATTAAGAAGGCTTCAACACGAGTGACAAGTGGTGGACCAATACATTATTCTGATGCATTCATGTTAAAAATGAAGGCAAATGTAATCTCTAAGCTCAGAAAACTGTTTATGAGAAGTGAAATGTGAAGCAATCCATGTTTTCCAGGTTGTAGCAGTTTTTTTTCTATTGGATAACACATGTAATACTCGGACGGCTCTAACATGTGCAAAACAACAGTTATTTTATTACTACACAAGCTGGTGGTTCCTGCCTCATCTCAAATGTGTTGATTTTACTTGGCGTCCCTTTGTCCAAAAATGTGATCCGCATTTGCACGGTCATCAAAAATCAAGCTAATGACTTGTATTGCTTGCAATGCCTGTCGTTAACATGTGATTGTACATCTCTAAAGAATTCTGAACGACACCGATGTTCAAGGACAATCACTTCACATTATCTGTCACGGTCGTCAAAAAGGACGAATGAGTAAATGACAAATACAACAATGTTGACAGAATTTGTCAAGCACAATTCTGCTAATTTAGGAAACTAACCCCATCAGATTAAGGGTAACTCCAATGAAGAACATTTCTCATTCGATGCCCCCCTCCCCAAGGGAAAGGTTGAGCACGCGACGAGGCCACTAAGCCAATGGCAGGCAGCTCCGTAGACCACCAATCCACCTCGATCACACGGGCTTACGGGGATACCGCAAGAAACGAAGACAGAGCGGACGAGGTAATGATACTGTGGGAGGCGCTGGATTACAGTAGGCCTTGCCTGCCGACACAAAGGAAGGGCATGGGGTGAGGAGAGGGCGTGAGGCCGGTGAGGAGCGTGGGGGCGGGTAGAAGCATGGTGACGGGGAGGGACGTGGGAGTGGGAGGAACATACGTGCGGAGAGGGGCGTGAAGACGAAGGTGAGGAGAGGGACCTGGAGGCGGAAAGCGCTTGGATGCGGAAAGAAGCGTAAGGCGAGAAGGGTCTGGGGGCGGAAAGAAGGCGTGGGAACAGAGAGAGGCGTTTGGGCGAAGAGGGTTTTACCAAAAAAAAATATTAGTGATATCAGAATAATAAGTTAGGATTGTCATCATATTTCCACGTACATATTTTATTTATGTATAGTTTTATAGACACTATAAATTTCAGTGAAAAGTTTAATTATGGAAAATAATGCGTTGTGGAGATCCCGAACCATCACTTGCAATAATCGAGCACATTTGCAAAGTAGTAATTGAGCTGGAATGGATGCTACTCACATATTTTAAGCTAGACTTGTAATTCATTTAATTTCATGCACCAAATAACAATGGAATCATAAACTTTTCATAAACCAAAGATAGAACAGTGTAAACAATTACATCAGGTATGCGACTTTTGCAACCGATGGTACACGAACATCTTGTAGCCAGGCCACAACTGGATAAGATCTCTTTCTCGAATGCGCCCCACCGATGAATTACTGAAAAAAATTTAACATCTTGAAGTATTACGAGAGCTTTACAAATATGAGTCATAACACCAAGCTTGATTCTAGTGAAACGAGGACAAATCCAGATAAAGTCGTCGTGCACCTTTCGCATTGTTGTTGACCTTAACAAATCCAGATAAAGTCGTCGTGCACCTTTCGCATTGCTGTTGACCTTAACAAATCCAGATAAAGTCGTCGTGCACCTTTCGCATTGCTGTTGACCTTAACAAATCCAGATGAAGTCGTCGTGCACCAATCGTATTGTTGTTGACCAGAACAAATCCAGATAAAGTCGTCGCGCACATATCGTATTGTTGTTGACCAGAACCAATCCAGATAAAGTCGTCGCGCACATATCGTATTGTTGTTGACCAGAACAAATCCAGATAAAGTCGTCGCGCACATATCGTATTGTTGTTGACTAGAACAAATCCAGATGAAGTCGTCGTGCACCTGTCGTATTGTTGCTGACTAGAATAAATCCAGATAAAGTCGTCGTGCTCCTATCGTATTGTTGTTGACTAGAACAAATCCAGATGAAGTCGTCGTGCACCAATCGTATTGATGTTGACTAGAACAAATCTAGATAAAAGTTCACGAAAGGTCAATGTCAGTACAAATGTGATGACAACATAACAGTTTAGATGAAGGTGCGATGACACCATAACAGTTTAGATGAAGGTGTGATGACACCATAACAGTTTAGATGAAGGTGTGATGACACCATAACAGTTTAGATGAAGGTGTGATGACACCATAACAGTTCAGATGAAGGTGTGATGACACCATAACATATGAGATAAAGGTGTGATGACACTATAAAAGTTAAGATGCATGTGTGATGACACCAGATTAGTTCAGATGAAGGTGTTCCACAACCCAAATGTGAAGGATGAAGCTGACAAGATTTCTTAAGGACACAAAGAAGACGACCAAAGCGGGCATGTTTTTTTTTTGAGGACACCAAGAACACAACCAAAGCGGGCATGGTTCTCATTAGAACACAAAGTAGACGACCAAAGCGTTCATGGTTTTCTTTAGGATACAAACATTACGATTAAAGCAGACATGGTTCTCGTTTTGGGAGACAAAGAAGACGATCAAAGAGGGCATGTTCTCATTAGAACACAAAGAAGACGAGCAAAGCGTTCATGGTTTTCTTTAGGACACAAACAGGACGATTAAAACAGACATAGTTCTCTTTGGGACACAAAGAAGACGACCAAAGCGGGCATGTCTTATTTTTTAGGACACAAAGAAGACAACCCCAGCGGGCACAATTCTCTTTATGACACAGAGAATACGACCAAAGCTGACATGGTTCTATTTACGACACAAAGAAGACGACCAAAGCAGGCATGGTTTACCACTTCAATTCATGCAGATAGCTAAACCGGCCATTTATAGTTAGGTCTCAGACCAGATAAAGAGGACCACGGTGGCCATGGTAGAGTCCTTAAATGACTAAATGCGACTAAGACTCAAAGACGATGGTCTAAGCCAGCATGTTTTCATTAGGACTCGATGGAGAAGGCAAATGCTTTACCCTGTTCTTCATTACAATCAATTTGTTGAACTATAAAAGACGAGGGTTTCAAGTCGAACATTTACAATTTTGTCCGCTAGGCTTCTGTCATAAATGGACGTTATTTTGTGTTTGGAGACGCGCAAAAGTACAGAACAGTCGTATTCCAATTAATGAAGGTGCGGTTAGCTCGTAGACTCTTAGGTCCTACTGAATCTCCCAAGTTTTGTCCCCGTACAGTTAACGCCAAGAGAACCAATCAAAATCTAACCTTTGTAACGCACGCACTGCACTTCAGTCAAGCACATTTAATAAGTTATAAGGAGTACCAGAGAAACCAGAGATACGCGTCTTTGTTTTTATTCTCCAAGTGTCAAGACATATATGAAATAAGAAGCGACCTAAGGAAGCCATTTGCAAGGGTCACTGAGGGACTGCTTACAGAATCACGGGCGTGCATAAGATTGACGGCAAAACAATGAACAAAAATAAAAATAAATATTTATTCATACATGAAAAGTATGGTATTATTTCTTCATCTTAAATCTATGCATAAATGTGCACAAATCTATACTACGTCTGGGCTTGATACCCTCGAAAGCATCCTTCAGAACATCGGTACTGGCCTCGTCACCGCAATTAAATCAAAATGCATTCTCGACGCCCAACACAAGACTCCACCATAACTGCCCAATGGAATGAGTCAACGGCCGCCGCCCGAGCAAGTAGCAAACACGGACCCTGCAGTAACGATAGAGGAACAGCCAACAAAAACAGATTCACCACTAACAAAAAAATCCGCCAAAGTAACACAGCAGCCCCCGACCGCAACCGAAGAGTTTCTGGCAGGATTCCAAGCCAAAATACTCTCGAATGTTACTATGTAAACGCCAGAAGTCTCCGTGACAAAATCGACTAATTGGGAATCCTCGCAATTAACGATGAGATCGACATAATAGCCGTCACAGAATCGTGGTTGAAATCGAGTACCAGAAATTATCTGGGCAAATTCACTCTCCCGGGTTTCACATAGACTAAGCTGTGAGGGTGAAGGAGTATTGTTTCTCGTAAAAAATACTCTACAAATAAAAGAAGTCACTATTCCAAGCAGCAGACACGACATAGTTTCAATTTAAGGAGTCGGTTAACATACAAAGTGTCAAATTACACTAGTTTATCGTCCTCGCAAGAGCATTGTCGCAGATGATGTAGATCTTTACAACACCCTCGTCGATGTGGTCAGAACACAAAACAGTATAATACTTGGAGACTTCGATATTTCAGACATCGATAGGGAAACAGAAGGATGTACGGCCACTGGCCAACGCCTGATTGATTTTACTGACGATAAGTTTATGACCCAAATGGTAAAGACACCTACAAGAGGTAGCAATATTCTTCATCTTATATTTAGTGCAAGTGACTCTGATGTCACGAACGTCGAAGTGGACGAAGCTCTCGGAAATAGCGACCACAACTGTATCCGTTGTGTGATTGAGATTGTACAACGGATACAGTTGTGGTCGCTAACTTTGATAGCTTAAGAGAGGCAATGACGTTTGCAAACATAATCCTCGGACATGATATCAATCAATCGCTAAGCAATTTTTTGAGTGCACTTCGAAATATTGAAAATGACCATGTCCCTCGCAAAATCAAGCGAGCAGCAGTCAATCAGTTCAAGTACAGGAAAGGAGAATTGCAGCGCCTTCAATTGCAAATTAAAACAAAGCACTCGAGTACAAAATCAGTAGACGGATTTTTAAGACGGTCCAGAAACGAAAGAAAAAAGATTACGAAAATGAAATTGCGGCCAACTCCAAAACTAATCCGAAACAATTGTTCAGTTATATATCGAGGAAAAAAATTCACGATCTGTAATTGGCCCTCTTGAAAATTATATCGGTGAGCTAGAAACAGACACACTAAAATGAGTGTCCTGCTTAACCAATTTTTCTGTTCTGTATTTACGTTAGAGAAAGCGAATATTCCTAATCCTGAGGATATCATAGCTCAAAGACAAATCGAAGCCCTCAGTACAGTGAACTTTCGTCTGCCAAAGTTATTAAATATATAGAAAATTTGAAATTACAAAATCTCCCGGTCCAGACCAAGTTCATCCCAGAATACTGAAAGAGACTAGGAACGAAATTGTCGAATATCTATCAAACATCTTCACAAAATCTCTAACAAATGGCACCTGCTCCTCTCAATGGAAAAAGGCCAACGTTAACCCAATTTTTAGAAAATGGGACAAAAAGTGTCCGGGAAATTACCGTCCAATTAGTCTCACCTCAGTCATAGGAAAATTGATGGAAAGTTTGATCACAGATAAAATTACAGAATTCCTAGAATGAAATCAGTTAATAGGTAACTCTCAACATGGCTTCAGACGCAATTGTGCATGTCTTTCCAGCCTGCTGTTTTTTTTTCATGCATATATATAATTGAATTTCACGACGAGAAATCTCCGATCGACATCATTTACCTTGACTTTCAAAAGACTTTCGACAAGGTTCCTCACAAACGCTTGGTTAGTAAATTGCACAGCATTGGTATTCGAGGTGAACTTAATAACTGGATAAAATGCTGGCTCACAGACAGACGGCAGCGAGTCGTACTTAATGGAGCTTCCTCCAATTAGGGTAAAGTTACAAGCGGCGTGCACAAGGATCTGTGTTAGGTCCAGTTTTCTTCATAATATTCATAAACGATATCGACAGCAACGTACTCTCGAACATTAGTAAGTTTGCAGGTGATACCAAGGTAGGAGAAAATATACAAACCAAACTCGAATGTGAGCAGATCTAATTATACTTGAACAAAATTATTAAATGGTCAGAAAAGTGACAAATGAAATTCAATGTCGACAAGTGTAAAGTTATGCACATTGGTCACCATAACCCTAAACACGAATATTCAATGTCCGGAAAGAAACTGATGCCTGTCACCGAAGCGAGAAATCTAGGTGTCATGATTAGTAACAACTTGAAAAGCAGCAAGCAATGTAACGATGCAGCCAAAAAGGCAATCAAATATTAATCATGATAACCCTCCACAATCTCGTACTAGAGCAGAAATAGGATTTGCAGGTTATACACTGCTTTTGTTAGACCGCACCTTGAGTTTTCCGTCCAATTTTGGTTTCCATACCTCAGAAAATACATACATAAATTAGAGAAGGTCCAACGTAGAGCTACCAAGCTAATCCCTTCGAGAAACTGCGCGAACTCAACCTTTATTCGCTAGAGAAACGTAGAGTCAGAGGTGACATGATCGAAGTGTGGATGATTATGAAGGGTAAGAAAAACGTCGAACAAGCAAGTCTTTTCACTTTAGATGCGAACGGAGTGACCAGGAATAATGGATACAAAATGGTTGGCAAGCGTTTCACACTCGACATCACGCGCAATTTCTTCACGTATAGGGTTGTCGAAGAATGGAACAGACTTCCCGCGGAAATTGTGAAAAGCGATACGGCTCGACAAATTCTACCAAAATCGCCGCTAAATGGCTCCCATCTATAGCACTTTCACCAGCATATCGTGTGAAAAATGTTGTTCGACATTGACACACATACGATTAAATTAGTACCATGCATTGACACTAGCACGGTAAAAAAAGGTGCCCGGCATGGGCACCTGCTCGTTGCAAAACGGTGTTCAGCAATGACACCGGTCAGCATTGGTTTCACGAGGAATGAAACTGTGACAATCTCAGATCAACACCGTGAATCGGTGGTATCATCGTTAAATGCTATTTCCTTCAACAAACTTTACCTTTCTTGATCAACTAAATCAGAAAATACACAGACACAAGATGCTATCTAAGACGTTCTACTTCAGAACTAACCTTCTTACTATCAAAAGGCAACCCAGTTTGGGCAAAAAGTCCTGTTGTTGTCTTGATACACTTGTAAACACTCCTCCAATAGCTACCTACGATGTCATCAGCACTCCTTCTAAATCTAAAAACCATGTCATCAGAACTGCTCTGGGAACACTTCGCCCTGTTTGACGTCTGCGCCATCTCAGAGCAGCCGTATTTGCCTTGTCCACAGTCCCAAGCGGCAGCTGCCGGAGTGACAGGCCCTTAAGTCGCGTCTCAGGACACCACTCACCTGCGGAGAGGGCGAGGCAGGCAAGGCTTAGGCAAATATCCACGACTGTTGGCGCCATCTCGCGCCTCACAACGTCACCGAGTGGCGCTCTTTGGCCCCTCTGCATGTAGATGTGGCAGCACTTGTAGCTCCCGGAGCTGCAGCTAATGCTGTTGCAGTTAACAGTTTTAGCAGCTATTCTTGAGGAATTTACTAAATAACACTGTTTAATTCTGTCTATTTTACAAAACAAAACTAAGCAAGTCTTACTGTGAAAGTTCTTGTTTTAAATTATTTATCAAGGCCCCTAAAAGCAGATAGTATCATGTAAAATTAAAGTTTCGCTATTCACTACCAGTGCGATTGAACGTAAGAATTTCACATTTCCGAAAATGACAGTTCAATTTCTTGCAACAATTCAGTGTGCTAAGCTCATGATAAACTATTGAACAGAAAAATCAATAAGAGCCTTGCTGGAAACAAATTAATGGAGTAACCCCAACACGGACTGGCTATTACAGAGCTGCAATCGGTGGTATCCTCTCTGTAGCAGCAGACTCCATGATGTTTTAGCGGCAATGTTTCGGGCATTACCCACACACAATTTCTTCTCGTACCAGCTTCTAATGGTTTTGATGGTATCCTGCCCGGGAGCTGGCGGGCACGAGGCGAGGGTCAGTAGTGTTGCTGCTGAACACGTGAACTAGCAAATCACAGCATTAATAAAGGATCCACGTATAAACGTATTGGACTACCCTGGAGGATTCCACGAGGTCATCCCTTGTAATTCAAGTCAGTATTGCAACCCCTAACGGTAATTTAAATCTTAAACAAAAATTACCAATGTGGTGAACTACATGGGGATTATAATGCAAGGGTGGAAAGTAACAATCATGAGGAAGCAACCAATGCCGTGTTTAAGATGAGCCTTCCTTCGCTGGAGCGTTCGAGGTGGCACTTGATACTAAAATGACAGGCTCACAGATTACGCTCTTAGTGTTGTATTCCTACGCCCGTGCGGCACAGAAATAACTCAACAGATTTTTGATAACTAAGACGTTTTACTATTAAACAGCTCAAACCTAGAAGTAGTATATGAAGCTCTAGACAATAGTAAGTAAAATAACCACAGACTGGTCACGGCAGAGGGAGCGTTGAGCCGACTAGTTAGTAATTGACGTCATCGTGAATGGAACTACAGAAAATAAATAGTAGGGGAATAGTCGAAAAAAAAACTAGTTGTTACTGAAAACAGAAGCAGATTCTCAATAATGAACTTTTTGGAAATCCAATCGTATGTATTCAGCCTTTTCCAATTAATATGGATGTCAGGTGAGCGAGCACTGAAGCATTGCTGTCGCCTTCGAGAACGTAACACTTTACGAAGATACACAGTCATCATCAGTGGGGCAGCAGTCACCCTGGTCACAACAGGGCAAGTTAAGAGACCAAGCATCAATCTTCATTATTTCTACACGCATACTACAGTCTGAGGGACTGCCGCAAGTGACTAGCCCAGAAGCTACTGGGCCTGTGCCAGTACCCTGCAGGCAGTCCCTCCAAACGTAGTATGCGTGTAGAAAAAATGTCCCTTGATTCATTATCTCTGAACTTGCTCTGTTGTAGCAGCACCTATAAGCAAGAAGCTTGCAAGGAGCTCCCCATCAAAGGTGGGTTGGCCATAGGCAGAGGTTCGGTTGAATGAAGTGTAAAGACTTCTGTAGCGCTTGTGCCAATGGTTTAAGGGCAGCCACACAGACCGCTAGACAACCACAAATTTTTGCATGATTGGAAGATTTGCCGTTACGCCCATCACACTAGCCTGAGACTGCAAGAGTTGTCGCTGCTCCCATAACACTAGTCTAACGTGACTGGAAGAGTTGCCGTTGCGCCCATAACACTAGCCTAACGTGACTGGAAGAGTTGCCGCTGCTCCCATGACACTAGCCGCCTAAGGTGACTGCAAGAGTTGCCGCTGCTCCCATAACACTAGCCTAACGTGACTGGAAGAGTTGCCGCTGCTCCCATGACACTAGCCGCCTAAGGTGACTGGAAGAGTTGCCGTTGCGCCCATTACACTAGCCTAACGTGACTGGAAGAGTTGTCGCTGCTCCCATAACACTAGTCTAACGTGACTGGAAGAGTTGCCGTTGCGCCCATAACACTAGCCTAACGTGACTGGAAGAGTTGCCGCTGCTCCCATGACACTAGCCGCCTAAGGTGACTGCAAGAGTTGCCGCTGCTCCCATAACACTAGCCTAACGTGACTGGAAGAGTTGCCGCTGCTCCCATGACACTAGCCGCCTAAGGTGACTGGAAGAGTTGCCGTTGCGCCCATTACACTAGCCTAACGTGACTGGAAGAGTTGTCGCTGCTCCCATAACACTAGTCTAACGTGACTGGAAGAGTTGCCGTTGCGCCCATAACACTAGCCTAACGTGACTGGAAGAGTTGCCGC
>SDVV010008531.1:0-17159 GCA_016164225.1 Gammarus roeselii | reverse complement strand
AGCAGCGAAGTTATATAGCATAAGGTCACGCAGTTATGTAACTTTAATGCGTGAAAATTATCTCAAATATATGGTTGAAAAATCGCACCCTCGTCATTTTACTCGAGTTAAGTCTCCTTAACCTTTTATATATTTACGCTCGTACTTACAACCTAAAGCAATACGTGGAAGATCCAATCAAAAGGGCTAACATCTTGAACCTTGTTCTATCGTTTGAAGAACAGTTAGTAGAACTGGTAAGAGTTGGTAACCATCCTATTGAACTCCAAATCACAATCAGCAATGTATAAATACAATTTTTGAAAATCGAATTTTGACGGCTGGAAGGACAAAATTACTTACATAAACTTCGGGTGCGTATCCTAGAGATAAGGTGGTGCAAGCAACAAGCGATACATATCGGAGAGCAAAATACGAATAAACATGTCATTTGGCTGAATAATGAAGTCCTCGAAGCTATTGCTCACCGACAGACATTCTATCATGCCCACAAACTAATCCCACACAGGAATCAGAACAAGCGCATGAGCGGGCTGGTAGAAGAGTGAAGAGAGTTTTCAGAAGCGCCAAGAGAAACGTGGAAAAAAAATGTTGCTATAACGGCCAAGCAAAACCCCAAAGAGTTCTATGCATATGTGAATAAAAGACTGCCTGGTGAAGTGCAATCGTTGGAAAATGTCTATTTTCTCGTTGGTGAAGTAGAGGAATAACACGGCAAACTAAATAACCAAATATCCACATATATACGATGCCAGATGACTAGCATCCAAGAATGTTACGGAACCTCTCTGAAATCATAGTGGTCCACTGACAAAGGTCTTCAGCAGGTCCATGACTACTGGATTTATTCCAAAGATTGGAAAACAACAAACATCACAGTCATATTTAAGAAGGGTAGTAGGCAATCCCTCTAGGCTATTTTGGATCAATCAGGCTCACATCTGTGGTCGGCAATACCCTGTTCGTTCGATGTCATTGACATAAACGAAACATGACTCAATCTCCAGAGTAGAAACCTGGCAGCAGAGATAGTGCTACCTGGCTACAAAATGTTCAGCATAGACAAACGAACCCCTAGTAAACGAGGGGGCAGGTCCGTGCTGTACGAGGGAGATACTGCATTCGTGTCTAAGAGCAACGCTTGCCACAGTTTCTTACAAAATGCTCAACGCTGAAATTAAAGTGGCCCGTGAGACATTGAAGCTGGCATTGGTGTACCGCAACAACAGTCACACTCGTGCGGCACAAGATGCCCAGCTCTATGAGAAACTGGGAAAATAGTTTCAAATAATCACGAGACTATCACCTTCGGCGACTTCAATCTACCGTATATTACTGAGTGAGCCTAGCTTCACAGGCCCCAGGTAATAAACTAACGGAGTTTATCGCCAATAATGGCATGTCCCAGTATGTTCGCGAGCCGACCAGGGTAAACAACATACTGGACCTAGTGCATGTTAACTGAGGGACGTTTTCGGTAACATCCTAGTTGACAACAAACTGGGAAGTGCTGACCACAACGCGGTGGAATTCACCATCAAAGTGCCCCGTCCAGCCCCCCCTGAACGCTGTACATCCAGGGAATGATAGAACAACTAAGTTCGCTTAATTTAATCGAACAAGTCAGAGAAGGTACGGTGGACGCTTTCTGCCCATCCTCAATGAGAGAGTTCACGAACCCAGCGACCGACTGGGACTGGACATTTACAAATAGATTTGTCCTGATGGACACAACACGCGGGTTCTTTAGAAAACTCGAGAACAATTGTCGGATTCCCAGACCCACATATTACACGTCTTATTGATGGCGAGTGGCCAGGTTTCTGAAGATTGAAGAGTTGCCAATGTCACGGGAATCTTCAAAAAATGTGACCGACAATTGCCCTCAACTATCCTGTGCAAAACCATCGAGCGAGAGATACGAAATCATCTCGTCGATCATCTGGAAGACAACGTACTCATTCACGACACTCAGCATGGCTTCCGCCGCAAGAGGAGTTGTCTGACGAATCTGCTGGACTTTTTCAATGAGGTCCAGCAGATTCGTCAGACTTTTTTTTCAATGAGACTTTTTCAACGTGTACGACCACCGCAAGGCTGTGGATGACATCTATCAGCCCAAGTACTGGAGAGGAGAATTGCAGCGCCTTCATTCACGAAAGAAAGCAAAGCATTCGATAAAGCAGAGACATTCACATGACAACGTAGCAAAACATGAAAACAAAATTAGCAGACGAGATCTAAAGAGGGTCCTGAAACGTAAGAAGAAAGATTATGAAAATGAAATTGCTGCCAATACCATGAATAATCCAAAACATTTTTTAGTAATATTTCGAGCAAAATAAATTTAAAATCTGAAATAGGTCCTCTCGAGAACGAAGTTGGTGGGCTAGAAACGGACGACACCAAAATTAGTGTTCTACTTAATGAATACTCTTGTTTTGTATTTACGTTACAGAATCAGGTTATTTCTAATCCTGAGGATATCATAGCGGCAAAACAAATTGAAGCCCTCACCAGAGTGAACTTTTGCCCCGTCGAAGTTATTAAATATATTGATAAATTGAAAGTCAACAAATCTCCAGGATCAGACCAAATTCATCCCAGAATTCTACAAGAGACTCGACACGAAATCGACGAACATTTATCAAACCTTCTCACCCAATCTCTCACAAATGGCACCCGCCCCTCTTAATAGAAAGAGGCCAAAGTTCTCCGAATTTTAAAAACAGGGGACATAGAGTGTCCCGGCAACTACCGTCCAATTAGTCCCACCTCAGTCTTTGGCAAGTTGATGGAAAGTTTGACAACGGATAAAATTACAGAATTCTTTTAATCAAACAAATTGATTGGCTACTCCCATCATGGCTTCAGACACAACCGTTCTCGTCTTACGAATCTGCACTTTTTTAGAAATATAATCGAAATCCACGACACTAAATCTCCAATCGATATCATTTACCTTGACTTTCAAAAGGCATTTGAAAAATCTCCCCAACAAGCGCCTAATTAGTAAATTGCACAGCATCGGTATTCGAGGTGAGCTTAACAACTGGATGAAATGCTGGGTTACGGACAGACGGCTGCGAGCTGTACTTAACGGAGCTTCCTCCCCCTGGGGTAATGTTACAAGCGGCGTGCCTCAAGGATCCGTGTTAAGGCCAGTTCTCTTTATAATATTCACTATCGATCTCGATAGCAACGTACTCTCAAACATTAGCAAGTTTGCAGACGATACTAAGATCGTAGGGAAAGTGCAAACTGAACTAGAGTGTCAGCTGATCAAACTAGACTTGAACAAAATTATTGATTGGTCAGATAAGTGGCAAATTAAATTTAATGTAGACAAACCCCAAACACGAATATTCAATGTCTAGAATGAAACTCATTCCCGTCACCGATGAGAGATTTAGGTGTCATCATTAGTAACGACTTGAAAAGCAGCAAGCAATGTAACGATGCTGTCACGAAAGACAACAAATGCTAGGTATGATATCCCGCACTATCTCGTACAAAAAACAACACAGTATGCTCAGGTTATTTATTGCATTTGTTAGACCGCATCTCGAGTATGCCGTTCAATTCTGTTCTCCATTCCTTAGAAAAGACGTCATTAAACTTGAGAAGGTTCAATGTAGAGCCACCAAACTCATTCCCTCGTTGCGGAATAAATCGTACAAAGACAGGCTTCGTGAACTCAATCTTTATTCGCTAGAGAAACGTCGAGTCAGAGGCAACAAGATAAAAGTGTGGAATATTATGGACGGTAAGGAAAACGTCGACCGAGCGAGCCTTTTCACTCCATATTCAAACGGAGTGACTAGGAATAATGGATACAAACTCTATGGGAAACGTTTCTCACTCGACATCACGCGCAATTCCTTCACGTATAGAGTGGTCGAAGAATGGAACAAACTTCCAGCGGAAGTTGTAAACAGCAATACAATCGAAACGTTTAAGTCGCAGCTCGATAAGTTCTACATGAATCGCCGATAAATAGCTAAACCGTTCCCTTTCCCGTTGTTATAATAAAACAGAAATGGCACACGAAGCTCTCATAGACATACTACTTCAGAACTATTCCTCTTGCTATCAAAAGGCAACCTAGTTTGGGACAACAGGCCTATTGGACATTCTACTCCAGAACTAACTAACCCTCTTGCTATCAAAAGGCAACCTAGTTTGAGCCAATAGGCTTGTTGTTGTCTTCCTACGCTTGTAAACACTTGTAGTCACCAACCTCGGTTGTATCCACATCTCAAAGGCTCGTCTCTTCTGCGGCATCCCCCTTTAGCCACTGGTTCACGGGTCGCAGCGGGTCACGATCCAACCCGGGGAGTGAACACCCTATAATTTCCCTTCTGACTTCTCTATTCTTAACTCTTCGCTATCTCTCCTTCTCCACTCTTTGCTTAGCCCATTCACCTCGTTTGCTTCGTTAAAACTGCATTAACCTATATCGCATCTTATCTCGACAACTTTCGCCCGAAGTTTTTTTTTAGTTTAATTGTTTCATTTTCCTTTCTTCTGCTTATTGTATCATTTCATTTTTCTTTCCTGTACTTATTTGATTGGTTCTGCTCCTTTTTTCTTTGCTTATTAAATCATTTCATTTGCCTCTAGAGTTATCCTTTATTATTCTTTATTTTACAATTCATGACTCTACTCCCAACAACTGCCCAGGTGGCCAAACGTGGAAGAAAAGGTGTAGAGTTTGTGGGGCATAAATGTATTACAAAAAAAGATGTACAGTTTATGGGATAAAAAATTTGAAATAAATATGTTCAGTTTGTTGGATTCATACAAAGATCTTCACGCCTTGACCGATTTCAGTTCCCTGGGCTGCAGTTGGCTGCGGTGTGTGGGCCGCATTGTAAATAATTTTACCCTGTCACTCCCCGCTGTTGCGGGTCTCGCTGTGACCCGCATGTCATCGCATGCGGCTCTACCGGTAGGTCGGATGGTGTTGTCTGATAACTGAGAGGACAGGTGGGCGGAGCCAGTCACTCTTTACCCAACACTTTACGTTGCGGGAGACACCAGGACCCGGTGTCTCCCGCAAATAACGCCCTCTCCTCCTCAAGCTGCCTGGGTGAGAGACCATCACCAACCTATACATAACTGATGGGGTGGACATGAAGAACAGAACACAAGACTAAACCCAAAGTGCGGTGACAGATACTCCTAGACGGAAACCCGGGTGAAGTTGTCGGAACCGCCTACGCATTCACGCACAATACGCTGATTACCAGAAAATACCCACGAACCTCCTTTAGGAGAAAAACGTGTTACTAAGATCTTCACCGCCAAGTCAATCTTGGTAAAAACCTGGCCGCAACGCGGCAACTTCGTGCAGCACTGAGGAGCCCCTCGAGTCGTTTCACAAGACTCATGAACGTCTCTCTGTAAGTGGAAGTAGAAGACGATGAGCAAATTAAAACTATCACGAACTCAGAAATACTTAATATTGTGCATGTAACAGTAATGAACCCCTCCCTCTCAACACGAACCAGATGACCATCTATATTTTGGCAACTTGCTGAACTCACGGATCAGCAAATCATCATAATATACGAACGAAGACACTGGTCTATATATTATTATTTTCAAACTCCTTTACCTGCCTCCCGGCGGCGTTCACGTTGGCTGGATACAGGGCTCAGTCCGAGAATATTATATTCCTACTCCTAGACACTGCCACAACTGCAAGAAGACTGTCACGGAAGTGATGCCTGCCGTTCGAGAAACGCACATGGCCTCAACAGTGATCGACCTGCTAAATGCGCTAACTGTTCAAAGGACAATCCTGTTAGCTTTGCAGCAGTGATGGCGGAGATACCTATACTAAAGGTTTCATCATACCTACACCGCGATACTTTTTCCCGTTATCGAGCTCGGAAAAGCCCGCGACGACAATCATCCGCACTACTCAACTCCTATGAAACCCTAGCAGAGATACCTTCCCTCACTCCACCTCGTCCCTTGCTGATCGATGCGCAATAGGAGTCCTCTTTCCGGACCTGTCATCGCTGGAGGCAGCATTACATAAAGAAATGCTACCACCTCAGCGTAACCCTCGCAATATCTACTAGATGAAAGCTCGTGTTCTGTCACCAATGACCAGACCCACATTGGTTCAAACCTAACCAATATATCTTCTAGTAGCCGTACAGGCTAGCTAGGTTTCTACGCCTCAACCCAAAAATCATCTAATTCCCCCTAGAGGGCATTAAATGCCCATCTGTTTCTACCTCGCTCAACCACTTAAACTTATAATACTAAAGGAAATGCGCTTATTAGATTTTTGGTGATAGTCATCGCATCCAATCATCATCCAAACTGGAGACTAGCTTGCCGCTGACCTTCGTCCAAGCGCACTGGCTCGGACCAGTAGGATGATGATCCAACCGGAAATTACTATTCGTTGTCTCATAACTAAAAAAGGAAGCTCCTTCAATGGATATAGTGCCAACTATGCATATCGTGCCAACTATCCCAATCGGAGAAGAGAGGAAGTGGCTAGCCTACTGTCATTCTCCAAACCTGACCGGCCTACAGTTTGCGCCCTACAGACCTCACCTCGTGTGTAGCGAAGGTCCTGGAGGCCTGGAGACAATCGTGAATTCCCGGCTGACCCGGCACCTAGACGCAAACTTGCTCTTCTCCACACTAGCAATTCTGCTTTAGAAAGATGCTCTCAACGCAGGATGCATCACTGGGTATTGCGACTGAGGGTGCCGCTGTCGCATACGACACAGTGTCTGTTGTTCTTATTTTTTACCTTCAAAAGACAAAAGATCCATCAGATGGGACTCCTTGGTCACTTGCATTTCTTATTCAGAATTTCCTGCGACGGAGTCTCCGGGCCATAATTAGCAACCAATATTCAAACATACACTCCCAAGATGTAGGGATTTCCAAGGTAGAGTCATTTCGTATACTCTGCTTGTGATTGCAATTAATGGGATAACGGGAGTAGTCCCTCCATCCGTAAAGGGTTCATTATATGTTAACGACTTTATGACCAATGCATCGACGCCAGCCGTGTCCCAGCTGCAACGTCTCCTCCTCTATTGTCCGCCAGCCGCTCCTCCTCCATTGTCCGCCTTCTAGTGAAACTCGTAATTCTAGTCTTGCCCTACGACGGGAACAAGTCGACTTTCAGTTTTACTGCCTCTTTCATGCCCGCCCTTCTTCCTCGGCATGTACCACAATCGGGCAGCCCCCTCCCAATCTTGCTCCCTAGTAGTTAAATATCTACGTGAGTTTTTGCACACCATGTTCCACAGTCGGATCCTTATCACTTTTATCATGAGCCACATAATGGGCGGTGGGGCAGGGATTGACCGGAGTAAGCGGTGGAAGGCGGGCGGCGTGGAGGGAACGGAGGTGACTCATTCGGATGAACGGACAGCTTATATTTCTTAATAGGTTATATATTTTTATTCACATTTACGGCTGGCTCACGGCTGGCTTACGGGTGTTTTACGGCTGGGTTACGGTCGGAACAGGTGACTCATTCAGACGGACGGACGGACAGCTTTCGGATTATTCGTTTGTAATAAGTTATATATACTATTAGATTTTTTTATGGTAAAGGGTTATATAAATGGAACGTTTACATATACATACAGGTATTTGCATTTCAATGCTGGGCATACTGTATTGTAATTCCATTGCATGTCGTGTTGCATATATGCCTTTTCAATGCTGCTCCTCTGAATGTTTAGGGGGGTAATGTCAACATACATCTTATAAGATAAATTTTATTGATAATAAATCTAACAGTTACGTAATAATTTACAAGCAGTATTAAAGGTTACGACTCCACTCCATGAAGGTTGATTTCCGGACACCTTCGTGATGAATTTTCCAACCTTGGTATCATTGCTACGTCGTTCGCTGTTGGAGAACCGCTCGGGTTTTTTTTTTGACGGGTATAATTTTGCATAGATAATACGCAAAGTAGAGACAGTAAGCTCCGCAGACCAATGGTTGATCACTTTGGATCGGTTTCTGTTGTACAAGTTACATTTCAGCATGAGTGTTATACTACGAAACTATATTTCCTCCATATTATTTTGGATCAAACCCAAACAAATCAAAAAAGTGGTGGTTGTTTTCGTTTTTGAATAATAGGATTCAATGACCCATTTTATTAAGATCGCTTTCGCTGTTAACAATCATGTTGCCATTCATTTGATGCATGGCATTCTGTTTTCAGCAAACACCCTATATAGGCACGTTTCCTAATTGGATCGCTCATGGATATATTTTAAATTAGATTATCATCTATTTTTATTGTAGATAGTTGGGTAATAACCTCTTGCCGAATTTATTTGTATGACACCGAGTGTATAACCTACCAGGAACAAGATCTTATTCGTAGTGGATGGATTTTCTCAATTCACTGATATACGTAGGTTTGCTCTTTTTTCTATGTTAATGGCATTTTCAGAGTCGATTGGCCTTGTATCTATATCAAATATAGTTCTTCCTCCAGGGAAATTTTGTCTTGCAATGAGATGAGAGCTGTTACGCGTCCCTGGAAACGATGATCTAATGTTGGTGACGCAGTTTCCGTTTATATCGACGATAACGTTTGTGATGTCATTTTGCTGGAAGTAATTTGGATTGCGATCATATGCTCCGTTATGTGCCGCTTGTTCAATGAGAAACAGGGCTAAATTATGTGTAACAACCCCGTTGAAGGGGGAATCAATGAAGATTGAGTTTTGACCGGTAGGAAACACAATTGTTTTGACTATAGGTTGATCGAACATGTATTCAATCATGTCATTGTTTTTTGTGAGCGTTTTATTTAGAGCAAGCAAAGCTGTAGGGTATGGTATAACCTTCTTGCACGACAATTTGCATGAATCAACTAAATAAATGCATTGTTCATTAACATGTGTTAGGAGAACGCTACTAGGTTTTGCCAGCTCTAAACGTATACCTACGCTGATATTATAGAATAGATAACTATTGCTACCGGATACATCAAAGTTTAGTGGTCCCATCATATGTATACCATGACGTACACTTTCTTGAATCCAAGTTCATATTCGTTTCGATTAGCAAAATTCGCTGCGACGATGGTATCTTAAATGAATGTTTGCAGTGATTTATACATCATATTCAGTCCTTTATTATTAAGATCAGAGCTCTTCATGGATGTATAGGCGTTGATATAATTCAGTAGTCCTGTATAACTATTTCCTTCACACTGAGCACCATTTAGGAATAGCGAGTGACTTTGGAACCTGCGATAAAAGAACCCGTCAACGAGTATAACATTTGCAGCGGCGGCCAACGCGCTTCCATCTGCATTTCTAACACGGATTTTCACTGTTGCAGTTAACGAGCTCAAGTCGACCATATCATTATCCGATCCTGGAATATGAAATTCTATAGAGGAATTGGCAATTCTACCATCATACAGACTGCTGTTTGTACCCAGATAATTTTTTCCAAGTTTCGACTCGATACTTGATTCGATTTAAATATTTCTTATTGATGGAGGGAAACATATCAATCACTCCCATTTCATAGGTTTCCGTAGGGGCTTCTAGCCCTGTCATGTTGAGAGATGCTCCACCAAGCATGTTGTCGGTATAGAACCTTACCCAAAACTAACGTTATTGGTACATGACCAGTGGTATTTATTATTAATTAAATATTGGATGACACGACTTCATCTTTCTTCTGTGGTTATTCTTTGATTTACGTTATTTTGTTACTTTTCTTGTGATCCTACCTCAAACCATGGCTTCCTTTACAACAATCTTGAGTGTCGTAATCCCATGTTCCTCTGTTGATTTCCGCATATTTTTCCGTTCAGAGTAATCGTGTGCCATGTTTTGAGCTATATCGGCAGCTGCAGGCAGTAAGGTTTCTCGTAGAGAACGCAATGTGCGTCTTACGTGACTGGCAATGGTTGAGAAGAATCCGCTGCTCCTCTGGTACGATATCGGACTTGAGCATCTGTCAATAGCATGTAAACTTCCACCGCGTATTCTGTCATGTTTCGCGAATAAAGCTTTGTATTGTTTGTACGACGGTAATGCATATACCACTCTCATCATTGCTAGAAACCAAATGACATTTTTTATATCCAATGTTATATTTATATGGCTCTAGCTTCTTTTAAAATGCATTACACATAGGCTCGATCCACTATCCTTGAACGGGATGATACCGACAACACCATCTCGTAGATCGATGGAAACGGAATCAATATGACTACGCTGTAATTTTTTATATAGATACGAAGGCGAGCGTAAATGAATAAGAGTTATTAATAGGAATAACATCAAGAATATTGACTTGCTTGTCACCCATGAAACTGCGTGAAATCATATCAGAGTAGCGTACATTATCGTTCATAAAAGACATTATATATACACATCGCTCCACCCATTAAATCAGCCGATCTATCTCCTACAAAGTACCAGTTCACCAGAGCTTCAGTATATTTGTATTGCGACATGTCTTTCAGAATAAAGGCATTGAACTTTATGCGTTGTGTGGCACTATCATATTAATTTTTATCATTCAAATTGTCTACTTAGAATACAATGTTGAACTGTTCATCGTGTTTTTTTTATCCTGAACCAGTCATTATAGAGTACTTCTACAAGTCCTACGCTCCACTCTCCCTGTAGTTGTATCCCTGGATATATATTGTTCGTAAAATTTGAAGAAGTGTTGTTCTGGTACAAGTAGCTACTGCCTAGCGATGAGACATAGACAAAAAATCCTTCGGTTCCTGAATCCTGCACTGGAACCTACGTCATACTGACAACAAACCGCTTGTAGAGATCACTATATACTCCAACTAGTAGAACAATGAAACATGTTCAACTTTATATATATTTATTTACATATTTACAACATCTTAGGTAGATTTAGAGAATAAATCCTGAAGACGTGGATGTGCTTTCATCGCGACTACACTTGCCAAAGACAGTCTCACCAGGCTTGCATCTCTCCCATGTTAAATCCCTGTTCTCATTAGTATCATCATCACCCAAGACACATCGTTTCCTCTTTTTAGTGACGGTAGGTTCAACTTAAATGTTTTTTTTTGTTGGCCATATGCAAGAGTTGTGCACGCGTCGAAATAGTAGCGTTTGATTTCAAATTTACTTAGGCAGTTTTTAATAGTGCGTACAGTTTGAAGCTGGTATGCTTGTGCGCGAATGTTGTGTGTGGTCTCAAAGTGTGAGTATGTTTTCTGGTTATGTATGTCTCTGTATTGTTCATGCCTGATTTTGGCTTTTGTCTAGTGATTGACACCTTTAGCAGCAGATTTTGCGGAGTCGGACTCAAGCAACATGCTGTAACACTTTTGCTGCAAGCAAATGATTGCACTCGAGTAGTTGTCGGCTGTTTCGCATTTCAGTAACCCCAGCTGTCCTTTAATGGATTCATTGTACAAGGGATGATTTTTAGAGTAGTTTGAGAAGACCATGTTTTCAGCCGGAGGAACTTGCCGCATCTCCGCCTCAATATCGGCCACGCCTTTGAACTGTAGCAGCAACGAGTCTGTGTCCAAGTAGATGAGCGAGACGTTGTTGCCGTAACGTGGTTTCAGTGTGTCATAACAGAAGCAGTAGAGTTTTGCTTCAGCGTTTTCCAGCACGTAGAAGTCAACTTGAAGTGGATGAATCATTTGGACATTTTTTTGCTTGAGGATCATGATGACTGTTTCGGGGCAGATGGCGTAGCAATTTTTTTAAGGGGGGGGGTGGGTTGGCAGCATGTTTTTGGAGCTCGTTGGGGGTGCACGCAACCTTCGCCTCTAGACTTCTGTTGAGAGATTAATTAATAGCTTACCGTAGATGACATTTGAGAGTAGTTTGTACCAGGACTTTTCAAAGGAGTTCGTAAACTTCTGAGGTTTTTGGATAGGTTTCATGATGAAGGATTTGAATACATGTTCCTGTTTCATGCGAATAATTCGATGAACCTTGGTGACTTCCAGTCCTTGCCTGAGGAGTACTTTAAAAAGTTCCAGGGCTACGAGGTAGTCAATTCGAGGTAGATGACTAGCAACCAGCTTATGATCTGCTCATTTCTGGGTTTTGAGATGTTCCGAGCCAGTCAAGAGATCTTTTGTGGAGGGCGAAACATCGTCCAAGTAGACCTCTTTGTGTTGTAGTAGTAGTGGCAGCCGGTCTGTTTTTCACGCAACTTCATCGCTGGCTTGGGAATCGATATAGACAGTGTACGTAAACTCACCATAACAGTCGACGTTTACCAAATCGAATGCTTGAATTTCTTTGGATGTGAGCTCAAGGATTTCGCCAATGATTAGGGGTTCGCTTAAGCATCCACCATAAAGACTGTTCAAGTCCCACATTGCTGATGCAGACAAAGGTAGTGTAGGGTCATAGTCTTTGCATCGGGGATTGTTTATCTCGGTAAGATCTTTCGTTTACGTCACGAATTCACCTCGCGTATTTAGGACAATCAAGTTCAGGAGATCGATATCTCTGACCAGCTCCAGTTTCATCTTCCCTTCGTAGAGGGCAGCTTGCATTGCAAGGCCAGGGGCACTCACAAAATGGACGGGATCCAGAATAGTCGCGTGACATGATCTCTCTAAACTTTTGAAAGACTTCGGCCAGTAGCAGCGTGTCGATGAACAGGTAGATGATCATGTAGTCACGCAAAGTCTTGCAGTTGGCTGCCTGCCACATTTCAATCACTTCAGCGTAATCAGAGTCCGATATTCCTTTGCCTCGTAGTTGACTGTGAAAGGTTTGCTGCGACGGGATGTCTGTTTGGTCTAGCACAGAATACGCTGTGGTAGTTTGGTAGCAAAAATGTCCTTTTCAAGTGACGAGGTCTAGAACCTTGTCACTGTAGCCGTGACTTTTGAGATGGGATTTCAGGAGTAGCATGTCATGGCCACTAATTCTAAGAATTTGGTCGCGACTGTCTAAGCTTGAGTTGAGGGATGAGAACGAGTCGATGAACTTGACATCATACTTTCTCGGGGCATCGTTCAAGGAGACAGAGATGCTGATCATTTTGTCTGACTGTTTTGGTAACTCGAGGATATTCGAGAAGTTAGCCACGTCCAATCCTCTCAATATGAAGCGCATATCATAAGCCGATGCATTGTGAGCAATACAAGGCATGAACCTGAGTTTCTCAGTGATTCTGAAGTTACAATTTGCACATAAAGCCGCCAAGTAGCTTCCTGATATCACTTCTTCATTGGGCCCGAAGACAGTTAGATGATGATTATGGTCGCAAACTCGTCTTATACCATTTTCTCCAAAAACATCCATGCAGCACTCACATGTTTTGCTTGCGCAATTTTTTTTTACATCTTGTTTGGTGAGGACGGGCATGGGGTACAATGCTAAGGTTGATATGTAATCATTAAAATCCATGAACATATTCATGACAAGATGTGTCTCCATCTCCTCAAGAGGAACTGTAGTCGAATCTTCTACTTTGTGCCCTACAATTTTCCCGTCTTTATCCACTAGAGTATAGCTGTACATGCACAACTTGTGTATGTTGACTACATGTTTCCCTCTTGGCTTGGCTCCAGCACAGATTCACAGTCATAATAACAAACAACAAGGGGGGGTTTCATTGTTGCGTGCATTGCATGCTGATATTTTGCAAGCCTGTACTGGATGAACACAATTTTCGTGTCAGCTTTTTAGCTTTCGTTCATCCCATACATGCATAAGGGACAAAAGAAGTTGTCTCTAGGTCTTGTTTCTCTAAATAGTTGGCATCTAAGATTTGCACAAGATGGATCGTGCGCTCCTCACTGGCCTCTAAACTGCCTCTGTATACACTGACCAGACCATAACCTTCCTTCTCTTTTGTGAGCTGATACAGTCTATTAATAACTTCACAGTCCCTTTTTATGATTGGTAAATCTTCTAATGCCACAGGTTTGTTCAATTGAAGTTTTGGAAAATTAACGTAAATATCTTCACAAGGCAGATATGTAAACTCTGACTGTTTTCTTTTAATTTAGAGATTTTTTCCTGCTTCAAGTGGAAATGTGCAATCATGCTAGTTAGCTCAAAAATATTGTTTGTTGTTTTGATATTGACAATATGGTGGCGATTTGGACATTTTTTGGGCCAAGGAATATAGTCGCCAAATTGTTTTTTTCCTTTAACCCTTGTCTTGTAGAATTTAAGCTCTACACTGGATACTGTATTGTTGCTCCAGCCACTACCTTCTCTCTCCTGTTTTTCTAATTTATTTTGTGAATCTACCCCCAGATCCTCAATCAACTCTCTCAAACACATGGTTTTTGTTAGCTGGATCGCTTCTGTTTTTATCACCCAGTCCTTGTCATCTATAGATGCATCCTCAACTTGTTTGTCCATTTTAACCTTCATGGTGCATTGGAGTCCCTGGAATGTTCCTAATTTAGATTCAGCGTAGTCCACTAATTCCTTGCATCCCAATGTTATCATGGACGATAAGTTGACATGTTCAGTGTATGGGATAATAGTAAAGGATACAAAGTTTTTCTCAAAAAAACTTTAGAGGTTGGTGGGTGAAATATAGCCTCACGGAAAGGATCCGATCCATCAGTAGCGACGGACTGTTCCAAAGTCGGAGTGGAACTATCAGTTGCGACGAACTCTCCAACAGGAGGCGGAGCCGACCCATCAGTAGACTGAGTTACGAACTGTCCAACAGGAGACCGCGCCAAGGTTAACTCCGCCTTGTTACGAAGACGGGTCAGAAGCAGCAGCAGCACCGGGTGGCGGGCTTGCGCTAGGGCTTGCGGACATTACGAGGCTTGCGCCATGGCAAGCGAGGGGTGGACAGGAGAGGGATGGGGCACTTCCTACATCCTCCAGCAATAGTATTTAGTTCAACCTACAAGAATAAACAAAGGTATATCTATAATAAAACAAAACAAAATAGCCTAGCAATGCTATAGAAAGATAATTCTAGAATAAAACAATATAGACATGTCAGAAATACCTACATTTTCGAGCAAGGTCTGTCGTCGACGAGACCAGGAGCATAAAATTAATAATGTCTGAGCAGAAGCACTCGCCCTTTTATACATAAGTATACGATATTTTGGGCCAAATAGATGCCAGATATACGACAACAAATCAATACGAAAACGATATACGTGTTTGAAAGCGTTCAGCGGTGGGGTGACGCTGATGCGGTGGACACATACAGCATCTGTTTCTCGTCGAGTAAACATCCTCAAGATTGATCAACAAGACCGAAAAAATAGAGCTGATGATCAATCTTACAGTCACATATAACCGGACTCTCCAGAGGTTTGCATTCATTGGAGCTGGAAATTTTGTGTCAACGACTCTAACAACATTTAAAGTTATCGTGAACATTTGAAGATGAAGGAAAACTGTTTAAATAAGACAGGATTTTTCGAGTTTGGAACTGAAGTGCAACTCTGAAGAAATAACGCTTGTAGTTTGAAACGGTTGTCAAGGATGCCCTGCATGTGTCTGCATGGGCGGTCTCTTTGACGATTGTCGAGGTTGCTGCCATTGAGGTACAGGCAGCAGTTGACGCCGGTAGTTTGGTTTACCGTACCTAGGATCACCCTGATACGGATGTGTTGCTGGAGGGTACTGCGTCGGTCTGCATGTGAAAATTTGTGTATTAGGATATAAATAGATAACATTGATTATGCTCTAACGTGGAATAGTTTGATTACAGTGTCCAAAAATATATCGACATTTATCGTTAACATA
Organism: Gammarus roeselii; assembly: GCA_016164225.1. NCBI lineage: Eukaryota > Metazoa > Arthropoda > Malacostraca > Amphipoda > Gammaridae > Gammarus > Gammarus roeselii. The sequence goes on along the minus strand of SDVV010008531.1, from coordinate 1,425 downwards.
CCTTAACATCCCTGGAGTTCCGGATTGATCTGATCCACGCCCGATTGAGTTCTTACCATGATCTGTTCAGAAACAAATTATAATAGGTTGAATCAATTGCTGGAAAAAAAACATACGGAAGCCACATTGGTTGATGTCAATGATATTGGCATGATCGATCTAACTTCAGAGATGTAAATAGCCCACGCTGACAATTACCTGGTGCTGCCGAACGGGTCTTTGACTCTAGCATATCCTTGATGGAATACATCTGCAAGGAGAGAAAGAAGAATATATATATATATATGAAGGTCAATTGAAAAATAGTTAGCTTGGTGTAACCTGTTGGGAGAGATGGAGACTGTTAGGTTTGCGAACGTCAACCTCTCCGCCAAACCCGCACAGTTGTTTGTCAGCGGGTTCTTATCCAGTGGGAAGAGTGTCCTTGTGGGAAAAATAATTAGTAAATACATTGATAGTTTCAATGATGTGTTCGTTTCAGGACAAGTCGCACTCGATCCATTAGCAAAGAAAACTACATGTTAACTCCTTGTTGTGTATGATAACTTCATGTTGGAATCAGAGGTATGCACGCAAATATCAGTGCGATATATTTAAACCAATCACTCCTCGCCTCAAAGCCATTCCACCACACGATTTCTTTGAACACCAGACACTTTCTTATCCTGCGAATGGGCGATATCAATCAATTACGTTATTTTGACCAAACGTTTCTTGCAAAAGACATGACTGAACCGCTCATATCTTTGTGCAAGATACGTGTGGAACCAAAACCATATAACCACATCTTGGATGATTTCGCACATCCATGTACTTCGAAACTATTGATTAGAGCACAAATTGCAGGACATGAATTTTAACAAGTTTAGCCTCTATAAAATATAATGTATGCCAGATTTGAGATAGAAGTGATTTAGAATGGAGAAGATCTAATACAAACCGTGAGCTGTCTGATCATACTCTGGTGCGAAGGCCCTACATCAAAGCTATACGAATATTTGTTCGTCTACAACAAGACATGATGTTGAAAAATTTCTAGAACGATCAGAAACTTTCACACGATTTGAACAAGCCCCTTGAAATTTAGCAGACACATGTTCACTGCTGCGCGTCCTGGATCAATTCTCTCTGGGGATGTTGCCTATGTGAAAGATTTGGCAGGTAAAAATGATGGAATTAGATATTTATTGATCGTCATTGATATATACAGCAAATACCTCTCTGTACAACCCTTGAAAAATATTGCATTTAAAATTATGTTTGCAGCATTTGATAATATATTCAACGAACTAGTAATGCCAGAAACTCGGATCTGTTCAGATCAGGGCAGTGAATTTACAAATATAAGCTTCAAAGCTTATATGACTGGCATGAATATATCCACTTATTACACAAACAACAAGGCCAATAAAGCATCCCCAGCAG
>SDVV010008530.1:0-17159 GCA_016164225.1 Gammarus roeselii | reverse complement strand
AGTAGGTGGTGCACAGTGCAGGGGTTGCATCACCATCAGCAGCAACAGTAGGTGGTGCACAGTGCAGGGGTTGCATCACCATCAGCAGCAACAGTAGGTGGTGCACAGTGCAGGGGTTGCATCACCATCAGCAGAAACAGTAGGTGGTGCACAGTGCAGGGGTTGCATCACCATCAGTAGCAACAGTAGGTGGTGCACAGTGCAGGGGTTGCATCACCATCAGCAACAACAGTAGGTGGTGCACAGTGCAGGGGTTGCATCACCATCAGCAGCAACAGTAGGTGGTGCACAGTGCAGTGGCTATGTCACCATCAGCGGCAACAGTAGGTGGTGCTTAGTGCAGGGGTTGTGTCACCATCAGCGGCAACAGTAGGTGGTGCTTAGTGCAGGGGTTGTGTCACCATCAGCAGCAACAGTAGGTGGTGCACAGTGCAGGGGTTGCATCACCATCAGCAGCAACAGTAAGTGGTGCAGAGTACAACATTATCTGCGGCGCTGCCTGCATGGAGCCTGGAGGGTCAGCATCCTTCTATCAAGGTTAGACAGGAAGAGGGTGACCCAGTTCCGGGCAGGGCCTGCTATTCTCAAGTGGTACGAGTCGCAGCGAACAAAAAAGACCCTTTGCAGTCTCCGAAGAAGAATGAATATGCTGTGTTGTAGTAGCTAAAAAATGGAACTGTTCATTTCAGAACCCAGCAACGGTACGGTGATAGGTGAGGTCAGAACCCAGCAACAGTACGGTGATAGGTGTACTCAGAACCCAGCAACGATACGGTGATAGGTGTACTCAGAACCCAGCAACGATACGGTGATAGGTGTACTCAGAACCCAGCAACGATACGGTGATAGATGTACTCAGAACCCAGCAACGATACGGTGATAGGTGTACGTACTCAGAACCCAGCAACGGTACGGTGATAGGTGTACGTTCTCAGAACCCAGTAACGGTACGGTGATAGGTGTACTCAGAACCCAGTACCGATACGGTAATAGATGTACTCAGAACCCAGCAAAGGTACGGTAACGTGTGTACTCAGAACCCAACAACAGTACGGTAACGTGTGTACTCAGAACCCAACAACGGTACGGTAACGTGTGTACTCAAAACCCAACAACTTTACGATAATAGGTGTACTCAAAACACAGCAACGGTACGGTAACGTGTGTACTCAGAACCCAACAACGGTACGGTAACAGGTGTACTCCAAACCCAGCAACGGTACGGCAACAGGTGTACTCAAAACCCAACAACTTTACGATAATAGGTATACTCAAAACACAGCAACGGTACGGTAACGTGTGTACTCAGAACCCAACAACGGTACGGTAACAGGTGTACTCACAACACAGCAACGGTACGGTAACGTGTGTACTCAGGAAGGATGTCTTAAGATCCGTTAGTCTGATCATTCACAAAGTTGTCTCCCCGGCTGCACATACCAACAATACATCGGTAGTATTTGTGCCGGGACACCTCCTTTCACCGTTCCATCACAGGATATCATGTTGAAAATGATCAGACTAACGGATCTCAAGATATCCATCCAAGTTTACAGATGTGACGTCAAGAAGAGTTTTCCATTTGGAGATCTAATTTGAACCCACGTCCCCTGTTATGGTGAACAGTTTATGCCGTCACAAAACGTCAACTCCAAGAAGTGACGTCTCGGTGGTACTTTGAACGATGATTCTCAGCATTTTACTGCACCACTATTTCGCATTATAACAAGTATCCTAGCGGCGCACTCTTCAATGCTCGTGTCCAGCGTCGCATTGTAACAAGTATCCTAGCGGTACACTCTTCAATGCTCGTGCCCAGCGTCGCATTGTAACAAGTATCCTAGCGGCGCACTCTTGCAATGCTCGTGCCCAGCGTCGCATTGTAACAAGTATCCTAGCGGCACACTCTTCAATGCTCGTGCCCAGCGTCGCATTGTAACAAGTATCCTAGCAGCACACTCTTCAATACTCGTCCCCAGCGTCGCATTATAACAAGTATACTAGCGGCACACTCTTCAATGCTCGTGCCCAGCGTCGCATTATAACAAGTATCCTAGCGGCACACTCTTCAATGCTCGTGCCCAGCGTCGCATTATAACAAGTATCCTAGCGGCACACTCTTCAATGCTCGTGCCCAGCGTCGCATTATAACAAGTATCCTAACGGCACACTCTTCAATGCTCGTGCCCAGCATCGGGTGCATCAACCTGGTGCTGACGCAGGCGATTGGATTCGTTGATCAGTAAAATGCAAACATTCTAAAGCTAACACATAAATTAGTGAATGCGGGTATAAATTAAATTAATATGATCATTCGAAGTTTCACCCCATGTAGGGATCACAAAAAAATATATAATAAAATAACACAAAACACATTTCAAAGTAATCATGATTCATGATAGATTTCTCACATCTTGTCTTATATCATAAATTTATTTTTCATGGCAAAGGGTCAATTTAATTTGAAATTCCTTACCACAACTTAATTGTATGCCAAAATTCCAGTTTAAAATTTACACACTGAATTCAGTACGGAGGTTCTACCACGCTCAACGCATTCCCTAGCACACTGTTGTGAAAACACATCATTTCGCGGGAAATTATAATAATTACGCGGTGTAACAATAAACAAAGAGCTTAGGACTGCCCAATAATATGGCACCAATCATTAGCAGCTTTGCTGACCAGCGGACAACAAAGGAGGCGACTACCCAATACTACATGCTACACCTTTGTTACTAACATCGCACCATTGTTACTAACATCACATAATTCCGCACCATCACTGTACAACAGGTTTCTCTTTTCCATCATTTCAGCGACGAGCACAAAAGCCATCAGCATTGATCTCGAAACATCGCGACTCCTATCCGGCACAACACAAACGTCTACCATACAACAGGTATCAATGCCACCACAAAGTGTGATCGGTAGAAAGAGGGGGCACAGTAGCTTGCTACCCAGCACGAGGGCTATAAGCACCACAACAACCGTTGCTTTCGTTGGACGGCGGCGACAAACGCTTCGAGGGACCTCTCAGTGGGTGCGCCGGAAGCTGACACCCTCGCACCGTCATGGTTAGGCAGCAACTGATCTCCAGGATCACTTCAAGCCCAAGATTGCATGCACGGTTGAACACCGCCGCCCGGTGCTGACACACCACGAACAGGTAACATTTGCAGCACTGACATGCAGAGGATTAGACTCTTTGGTTAGTTTAGTAATTTTTTTCGATGGGATTATAATAATATCTAGACGTCTAACAAAAATTTATTCCATAGGTCATACCAACATAACTGCGTACAACAAAATAAACCATTCCAGAAAACTATCTAATATTTTTTGCAAAAAATAGCTGTTTGTTGCTTATATCAAGTTTGTCTGGCGACGTGTGGCAACTACTGGTTCCTCACCTGGCACACGCGCACCTCAAATGAGCGAGAGCAGCAGGCAACCCACCAACGATCAGATCCCACGTAAGAAGTCAATTTCTTCGACTTCTGGTGTTGGCGTGACCTGTTGCCGCTAATCAAGCATTGCACGTAAACGAGCCTTGACGACATCAACACCACTGGAGGTGTCAGTGACTTTGCAAGCGGCGCGATCGACCGTGAAGAGAGAGAAGAAATAGGGTACAACTTCAGCAGCCACGCGGACCGTAATAGCGCTCTTTCAAAGAAAGAGGCACTCCACAAGGTTTTAAATTTTCAGATTGGATCGGTCATTACATTTACGAAAACTAGATCCTAAGCCTATCAGATGAATTAAAAAGTACTGCCACAGCTTGATGCCAGAAATTACTGAAGTGAAAAAGACCAAGCTTCAACAGCTACTACATGGAATATCAATTGCCCTGCAAGTCACTTAGGGAAATCCCCGTGATCTGCCAGACGGTGCCGAAGGCCCACCCGTAATGACTACAGTTTACTCAGAACGGATACCAATTTCGCAGTAGAGTTATATAGGATAAATTCAGTAGCTGGATTGAAGGGACGAAAGTTTTGTGAAATTTTTAAAGCTAAAATCAGGTTCCTCTTCTGCGATCAAACTACATGCGACTGAACATTGTTCGTCGTGACATTTTCCGGCCTTCCATCTGTACTGAAAGTAACCAGATATGTTGAGCCTAATCTCCCAATGAATTATCAAAGAGCAGTACAAGCGTCACAATCTCTTAGGCCTAGTCTGCCAATCGACTAATCAAAGAGCAGTACAAGCGTCACAATCCTTAGGCCTAACCTGACAATCGACTAATCAAAGAGCAGTACAAGCGTCACAATCCTTAGGCCTAACCTGCCATTCGACTAATCAAAGAGCAGTACAAGAGTCACAATCCTCAGGCCTAACCTGCCATTCGACTAATCAAAGAGCAGTACAAGAGTCACAATCCTCAAGCCTAACCTGCCATTCGACTAATCAAAGAGCAGTACAAGAGTCACAATCCTCAGGCCTAACCTGCCATTCGACTAATCAAAGAGCAGTACTAGAGTCACAGTCTCACATTTAGTTGGATTCATGCTTGTGGTGACGAGACTTGTTCGCCAATCACAACTTTCAATTGCCCGACAGGTATAACAGCTCAGAAAATTACACAACCACCGTAAGCAGTTAGTGATCTCATTGTCACGGCAAATACAGTAATTCAATAAATAGAGCTAAGCACTGACCCGCGCTATAAACTTGCGAGAAATACATTTGTCCCGTTCAGCCATCGTAAGATATTGATTATGAAATTCATCAACACAATAAGAGTACGTAACTTGAATTGATCACAATCCCAATCAATATTATTGGTTTTACACTTAATAGCGGGCATCATTTGATATTTGCGTTTGACAGGAAAACACAGCAGACATTATTGCGATTAACATACCCCATTCATCGACCCAGGTGAACCCGATTGACCTTCACTGGGGATTATCCAGCAGGAAATGCCCTCTCCCCTCATCCCGCAGAGAGGGTAAAAAACACTGTTCATTCCACTCTCGTAGCAGACAAAATTCTGTAGTAAAGCTAGCATGTTATGCAGCAAACATAACGTGGATCGAAGGTTGAAGCAACTCGATAGCAACGGGATTTGTTTTTGGCTTGATTCGAGCAGTTCAACACCAGCGGGCCTCTGAATAATCGCAGTAGTGGTTCAGGATAGTGCATAAAGTTTTCAACAAGCATTTCTGGAAGCTCGTTACTACTGTGTAATCAGGGTTTAACGCGAGTTTTATTATAATTGATAAAACTTTAATGCCCATGTATGATTGCTTAGCTAGGCCAGGGTCAAGCAACTTTCAGTTCATAAACGTGATATTGGACTTTTTGGGATGAGCATTTCTGCAAATTACTTCACCATTGCAATGCTTGAGAAAAAGGACAGGTCATGGGAGCGGAAGCTACAAGGAAAGGGATTTGGACATATGAGCTGAAATTGCAAGGAAAAGGAGCAGACCGTGGGAGCTGACGCACACAAACGGAAGCAGGCCACGAAAGCTGGCGCAACACTGATAAGGAACAACCATGGGAGTTAACCTTTCATGAAAAGGGAGCAGGCCATGAGAGCTAAAGTTTCATGGAAAAGGAGCAGGCTGTGGGAGCTTAAGTTTTATGAAAAGGAAGCTTAAGTTTCGTGGAAAGGGAGCTGGCTATAGGAGCGAAAATTTCATGGGAAGGGAGTAAGCCATGGGAGCTAATGTTTCATGAAAAGAGAGCAGACCGTGGGAGCTGAAGCCGCCTGGTGAAGGCTTAACATGTTTCAGAGCAAAGGCCATTGAGGATGATGATGGACGCGTCCACTTGTACACAAAATACCACCGTACTTACGTGATCAGATTCGTACGAAAGCCATACCGCGATGCAAGGTTTTTGGAGCTTTACTCCAAAAACCTTTTAGTGACACCGAGCGGCGCGATCAAACGGCGCGTAATGCCTGCAAACGTAAAACTAATTCTCCTATAAAACCACGAAGAAGCGACAACGAAAACTTCAATCATACTTGGCAGTAATCCAAAACTACGTGTAGGTTACTTGGATAGGTGTTAGACTGTGTTCAAACTAACCAAACGTGATTTAGGCCGATACAGACATTCATGTAACGGACGCCGCATCAAATAAACTGATACAAATGTACTTGTGTTTAGCAGACGAGCTTGTGGTTCGCTGATCACCTCTCGGGTGACTCATCTCCATCAACTTGCCGCCGTAATGTGTGTCTATGCTGTAGTTTCTTCAACGATCACGTCGCGTACCACAAGCATCCTGTCTGGCACAATGGACGCCAAGATGGTAGGCGATTTCAACGAAGACCTAACAATTCATCATACACCAGATCAGTAAGGGCTTGCTAATAAGAGTGATTTGTCAACAGCAGTATTCCTGCAAGAACGCTATTCTACACATCAACACAAATCACACTCGAGGACCTACTGCGAGCATCAGAAGAGCGAGGAGGAGACACCATTTGACGCAAATGATCTTGGTACCAACTCTCGGAGACAATAAAAACATATTAGCAAACCCTGTTTTACGCTGCAAAATTTTCAAATGTTCCATCAGGCCTGCACTCAGAAACTGGTCCAAACGGCAAACAAATCCAGGCTCCTCAAATGACACCGTTGTCCTCAGGTCCATCAATATTTCTGGTCCCTTTTCTCCTGCTTGATTCAAGCAGCCTGCAGTCCCCACAGTATGAGGTGTTATAACGCAGGATGCATACTTAATAAGTAGACGAATATGACCAACATAGAAAGACGGTATAAACTCCAGAGACTTGGAGAGAGTTGATTCAACAGTTTACCAACCCACCAGCATTGCAGTCACCACACGGATATGATTGTGGAACCTGAGACTTGTATCCAAACAAACAAATCTTATGTGCGGTGACTAACTTCAAGGCTCTACCTCTACCTTGCAGAAAGAGCTGATAACTGAAACCAGAGCATCAAAATCAACAGAACCTCTGGAAATGCGCAACACGACAACCTTGTCTGGATTCATTTCAAGATTCAAGGACCTAGCAACATTTCTTCGATATCAATAATCCATTATTGGAAAGCAAATAATTGTCTCGCATCGCTAATTTCCAGCCTGACAAGTAAAATGGTCTCCCGAATGACCAAGTCTGATGGGGAAAGATGCCCAAAATGAGCTGGCCAACATGCGCTACAGAGAAAATTACCCATGCTGCATTCGCCAATGTGGGATTAATTACATCTGTAAAAAGCATTGGAATCTCTTTCGGATAACAACATCAATAAGGCGGTAGAAGATGGATAGTGCATGAAAAATTACCCACAGTGCTTGGTCTTTGTCTGATGCACAATAACTGTTAAACCATGAACTATATCAAGACATATGGCACCATTTGCAGGAATTGGGTGAGCAAGGTATATGTGAGCCGGGGCGCTAGAATCTTGCTACCGTATCCACCGCGTGTCGTAGAAGGCGACTAAAAGGCCGTCCCGTAGCCGGGAGTAAAATCGTGCTACCGTAACCCCTGCGTGTAGTAAAAAGCAACTAACAGGGGAGGGGCGAAGGGGTTAGGAATCCCTTTCTCTGTAAAACCCTTCCTCACAAGACAGCATTTCGAGCGGGGGGAGGAGAGGCTCACGCCTCTCCGAACCCTATTATAAGGGTCGCTAAATGTGCGTGGCTGTAGTACGAATGGGGTGAAGAGGAGAGAGATTGGTGAGATGTTTGTGAGGAGGAAGTTTGATGAGTTGGCGCTGAGTGAGACGAAATTGAAAGGTAAGCGAGAATGTGAGTTTGGTGTGGTAAGTGGAAGAAAGTCGGCTGTGAAGGAAGGGTGGGCACGAGAAGGTGTGGTTTTGATTTTGAGTAATCGGTTGGCTGGTGGCGTTACCGAGTGGAAGGTGTCCTCAAGATTGATGTATGTGAAAGTCAAGTTAGGCGTAGAAAATTAGGTCTTTGTGAGTGCATATGGTCCAGGTAGCATGAGGAGTGAAGAGGAGAACGAGCAATTATGGACTGACCTGAGTGAGTGTATTAAGAGCTTTGGAGGTCAATTCAATGTAGTTGTACTGGGTGACCTTAATGCGCGAGTTGGAGATGCAGTGGTGGAAAATGTGACAGGGAGGTATGGCGTTCCGGTAGAAATGACAATGGAGAAAACCTGGTAGGTCTGTGTATGGAGCAGGATTTGGTCGGGAACAGTTTGTTCAAGAAGCAAGATACCCACAAGTACACATGGGTAAGGATGGCCCGTAGTGCAGTGGTGGAGAGAACGCTGATGAATTTTGTGCTGATATCGGGAGAGTGGTGGTGAGGCTGGTGGATGTGCGGGTGTTGAGAGGAGAGGGTGGAGGAGTGTCTGACCATCTGCTGGTGGAAGGTAGATTAAGAGTGGAGCAGAGGTGGAAGGGCAACAAAATAGTAGGAGGAGGGAAATAGGTAGTGAAAGTGAGTGAGCTGAATATGGGAAGCAGAGCCGAGGAGTTCCAACAGGAGTTGAGAAGAATACGACAACGTGAGAGGACAGGACCCGCGAGATGTGGAGGAAGAATGGGAGACGTTAAGAGATGCGTTGCTGAGATGTGCGAAGATTGTGTGTGGTGCGCGCCGTGTGAGCGGTTGCAGAAGGAAAGGTTGCAAGTGTGGAACGAGGAGGTTAAACTGGCGATGGAACGGAAAAAAGCGTTTGAGGAGTGGCTGCAGGTGAAGTCGGTGGTGGCATATGAAGGCTATAAAGAGATGAGAAACAAGGTGAAGCGGGTGGTGAGGAGAGCCAAAACGGACGCTGATGCTCGGTGGGGCAGACGGTTGTGCCAGAATTTTGAGAACAAAAAGATGTTCTGAAAAGAGGTGAAGAGGGTGAGAAAGGGAGAGACCGGAAAAGGGAGGAAGTGGTGAAAGATGAAAACGGCCAGTCGTTGTTGGAAAGTGGTGATGTACTGAAGAGATGGGACGAGTATTTTGATGAGTTGTTGAATATCGAGGATGACCGAGAGGCTGACATTGTTGCTGTGGGTGGGGGTGCTCGGATGCCAGTTTTGGGAGAGAGCCTTGTGACGGACATTACCAGGGAAGAGGTGCAGGAGATGAAAGCAAGGGAAGCCCATGGTTTGAATGGCGTTGCGACAGAGGGCCTGAATAAGGGTGGAGTAACGATTGTCGAATGGTTGGTGAGGTTACAGAAGTTGTGTTTTGTGGCAGGCGTGGTACCAATTGAGGGACGCAGTGCCTGCATTGTTCCGCTGTATAAGGGCAAAGAAGATAAATATGAATGCTGCAACTCGAGAGGTATCAGTCTGTTAAGTGTGGTTAGTATGTTGTACAGGAAAGAGCTGATCAAAAGGATTAGACTGCGCGGACTGCGCAATTGGAAAGGAACAGTGTGGTTTCAGAAGTGGTAGAGGGTGCGCCGATCAGATTTTGCAGTGAGATAGGTCTGTGAGAAGTACCTTGCAAAGGAAAAGTACGTGTTCTGGGCCTTCATGGATCTGGAGAAGATATACGACAGGATTGACAGGGAAGCGCTGTGGAGGGTGTTTCGTTTGTATGGAGTGGGTGGACGTTTGTTGAAAGCGGTGCAGAGTTTCTATGTTGGCAGCCGAGCATATGTCAGAGTGGGAAGCGAGGTGAGTGATTGGTTCTCAGAGAATGTCCAGCTCTCCAGCTCTGCAGCAATAAGCCTCTCCATTGACTTTCAACAAACAGAAGTAAGGCTAACTGGATGATAGTTTAGGGGTTCATATTAAGATTTACTTTTAAAAATGGGAATAACCAATGAAGTTCTCCCTCAATGCATCAGGGAGCAATCCACTCCACAGAGAAAAGTTCAAGATTCTAAAGAGAGGCTGCGTCAGTTGCCCAGCACTCTCCTTCAGCAACTTTGGGTGAAGCCCATGCATGCCCATTGCCCAACTAACATTGAGACCAGCCAGAACGTTGTACAGACATCCCATGACCTTATTGGAAACTCGCTCATTTTGTCATCAAATAACTGTAAAGGAGCATGACTGGAAGGAACATCCGCTTTATATACGCCAGGGAAGGCAGGCGACAGAATCTCAGCCATCTCCAGCGGATCGTACACCAGCTGCCAACTAGCGTCACGAAGTGGTCCAACACCAATACTACCTTACTTCTTCCTTTGTATGTAAGCATGGAAAAGCTTCGGGGAGTCACTATACCGCTGCATAAGATATTCCTCAAACTGAGATTGGTTGGATAAAGCACGATTTCGAAACTGACAGTTGAGATCAAGAAAAACAGCTAGTGACTCCAAAATCTTTGGGTCATTCCTGCCAAACCTCCTTCCTGAAATTTTTTACTCATCTCATGCATTTGCTCTCCTCACCCTTAACATGTGGGGAGGCCTGACAGACCATGGTACCCTAAAAGAGTCTACATCAAGAGGTACATGTGTGTATCAGCCTCCGCAGTATAGTGAGGAACACACTATACGCCTCACAAACACCCAGGTAAGAAAATTCAAGAGGCTAATCAGTTCTCAACAATGCTTCGAAAATTGCGCAGTAGTTACCTCGCTGCCAGGAATACTTCCAAGCTTGATATCTTGAACCATCAGGCTCCAAGACATTCACAAACAACCAGATGATAGGCGAGTGAGAACACCTCGGAATAGAAGGCAGAACATCAACATTCTTGACATGATCTGGCTCGCTAGTCAGAAATAAATCCAGAATGTTGCCAGACAAGAGAAAAGTAGGCTCTCTCACCCACTGATGCAAGCCACAAGCAGCTAAACAATCCAAAAACACTTCATCAGTCAAGCCAACATTTTTTTCCCTGTCCCAACTCATCTGGCCACTTCACTTCACTGAGGGCAGGTGGAAATCCCTCAACATGACAACCTCCCGACCAACACATTGATGTCAGTACTAAAATTCATCAGATCAAGATTTTTCTGATCACCATATGATTTAGGTCTATAATCAGCCAAAATCCACAGATTGAGTTGAACCATAAAAACTGCTGCTACATTTGGTAAGTCCAAATTAACCTCCTCATCCTTCAGTGGATTTTTTAAATACATACAAACACCGTCTAGAATTGAGAGAGTTGCACGAACAGGAACGCCGCCCAGACTCAATTGTCCTCAGAGGCTTCCAGACTGGCAGTGCTGAGGGTGTGCAGGAGAAATTTGCCAAAGTTTGCTTGGCCCTGCACATCGTAGGAGTTGGGCTGAATGGATTTGTGAAGATCGGCGAAATCAGCTTGTTTAGAGCTAAAGTTTGGATTGTGATTGAAGAAGGATGATGCTAGGTGGTACCAAAAATTCATAAGATTTTTGGATGAGTTCAAGTCTGTTTTCATACAGAGGGACTTGACCGACAGACAGCGACAGAAGATTATTGAGAGAAGGGCTGCTGTTGGCGGTGGGGCGGTGACTGCCAACCAGGGGTGCAGCTGGGCGTGAAGTCAGTGGCGTTGTTGGTGGTCGTGCTGAGGGCCATGGTGTTTTTGCTGATGACTGATGTTGCTGGTGGCCGCGGTGGCGGCTCTGGTGGCCGCGGTGGCGGCTCTGGTGGCCGCGGTGGCGGCTCTGGTGGCCGCGGTGGCGGCTCTGGTGGCCGCGGTGGCGGCTCTGGTGGCCACAAGTCCAGTCTCCTTGCCAGAAATGAAAGAAGGGCCGGTTCTACCAGAAAATCTACACCTAATAACCCCTGCAACAAAAATTCTGCGCATCACCTCCAGTATCCTTAAAAAGACAACTGACAACATCCTCCTCAACCCCAAGACAAGACATCAGCATGAACCCTGACTCACTAGTATGCAAGCCATGCCTTGGAACTCTCTTAAAAAAGAGCAAGGGGTGCCCAGACTGCCCATGGGGGGCCAGAACAAACAGGGATGTTATTGATCACCCACAATCTAACTGCAGGACTGAAACATTTTCACACACTAAAGAATAGCTGAATTCTAGCTATAAATGAGTAACAACCATATACACCATCGAAACAACACTCCTTTGACCGTACAGCAAAGCAGACTGGTCACAAGAGTAGAAGCCTTTCCTACAACACTTTTCACATGGAGATGAAACTTAAGCATTGAGTGAACAAGCCTCCTGTCCCTGCAGGAATCAAGAAACTCAAGTACCACATCATTTCAATTCGGAGCAATTCCATCATCAAACTGCTCCAATTAAAGACAATCCCTGTAGAAAAGCTATGACACATTGGTCAAAGCTTAAGGAGATTCCATGACAGGGACACCGGCTTCTCCACCACACAGGAAACTCGAATAAAGTTCGCCTCATCAGCAAAAGCCTTCCACTTACGAACCCTTTCCACTTCAACTTGATTAACAAACAACAGAAACAGGAGTGGACCCAGCACAGATGTTATAACACTCCATTTTTAGGTCTATAACATGTAGCTAAAGTTTGAGTTTCTCACGGTGTGAGCAGTTGGGTAGGGCTACCATCCCTCAAAAGTGCTTCCTTCAGCAGACAGATGTGTGCCCTTGGATTTGGTTACTCGTCCAAGACCCTTCGTCAAGTGGGAGTCATTTGTGTCAGCATGCCATAGTGAGGAGATAAGCAGTTTTGTGCCCGGTATTGAAATAACACAAGAAGAAATATGTTTATTCTAATTTAGGGAGGAGTCTGCTACAGATCGTAGCATGGCCAATAACAATCAAAGAATTAGGATGACACGCTCCTGTAGAGTTTAGTAAACCGTAGGGCCATCCCTACAGTTTTGTGCCTCTTTTTTTTAGATCAAGCGTGCTGAGCCTCCTTTTCGGCACTTCAGGTCTTTTTGCACGATCACAGAGGCTTACAACTATAGGCCTCCATGTTTGTGCAATATTCAACTTATTCAGTTATCATATCAGCTACACAATATTAATCATACACCTTTGACTTGTAGCGGCCCCCTTTTATGTGTTCTTGTTTTATTATTCTAAATAATTTGAAAAACATATTGCCTATTAATTTTTCCCTAGCACCACCTATCAGTCTTAATTAACGACTGGTAACAATAAAAGATTAGAACACTGGTAGAAGCACACATGGGATTTTAGGCAAATAAATTGTCTCATTCCTCATATAAATCATGTTACATGTTCCCTTACACACTCCTCTGTTGAGACCCTCGAACTGGCCCATACACCTTTTGTGTCACACGCTACCAATTAAAATAAAACAAACAAACAATGAGGGAGAATCAACGCAGCCTGACGAGAGAACTGCAGGGGGAAGGATAACCGCAACGCTGAAGGGCAAACAACAAGGCGGCCTGGACCGAGTGCCACGTATGCCTGCACTTGCCTGTCCGACACGTCTGCTAATCCTGCCTGTCAACGTTCTGCCCGGGCATTCAGGCAGAACCAAGGATGGCACGTGGACGGCCGTCTGTCAATTTGTGGCTGAACGACACAACACTGTCCTGGGATGCCAGCAAGCCACACACAGGTCTGCCAGTCAGAGAACAGCCCAATGCCAGGCTGGTTGATGCAGCCCCTCTCTGCCAGGATGGCCTGTTCTGTCAGGAAGGCCAGTTTCAAACTGGCTGACAACAATGCAGGTTTCTCAACAAGGTTTTGCAAAAAAAAGGACATACAAACTGTAAGTAATCTTAAGATATCAACAGTGAAGTGTGAAACATAACAATGACAGAAGGCCGCTTTCGCGTAAGACGTGCTACTAAAGGAAGTTTGTGATAAAATAAATTTCCCAAACTAAAATTTATCTATATCTGTCGAGTCCAAAATTGGTTGAGAAAGGAAATTCAACTTGATGCGCGTAAATAACAGGTGAATTATTTGATTCAAAAATATACGTTTTGAATATTTACAAAAAAAAAATGTGCCGTTGATGTGTGGTATTGCTTAATAAGATGTACAAATTCTCCTGCATATGGTCACTCACCCATAAATCCTCTCGTGGCCTGTTTTGTGGCAAAGTTCACACAATGTCTTGTTTCTGTGGCATATTTCATCAGAAGGTAGGAAATGCTTGGTGACGTTTAATGGCAAAATGTGCTTATAGTCATTAATTGTTTGTCTTTCTTTTTGAGTCATGACATTTTGATCTCCATCAAGTGATCAGACATTTATGAATCTAATGATAGATAGGAGCGTGCACTAATCTATGTCATACAATTGAAGTTATCGCGTGACACGTAATAGAAAATAGCACTTACTGTAATTCAATTCATTGAAGTCAAGTTTGCATTTCATCAAATGAGTAGATTTTTGGTAGCATTCCAAATTGAAACAAAATAGGATGTATGAATGCAATGAAATGATCATGCAATGGGTTAGACATAAATAGGAGTGCTTTGCAGGCTTGACCGATGCGATACAGGTGTGAGAAACAAATGACCATGAAAATAGAGGAATGAATAAACAATCTTGCAACAAACTCACAACACATTCACAAATACGGAATACATGCAATAACTCAGTAAATTAATGGAGGCTACATGCCAGTTGCTCCTAAACCTTAATTCCTGCCTTGGGTCAGGCGCGTAATAAAAAAATGGGTGAACCCTTGAGTTGTTCCTATGAATAAGCAAGAGGCCCTTACTGGTGAGGTCGATCTGACGTTCATGCAGACATAAAACCAATCCAGGTATGCTCGAGTCAACCCTGAGTCCGCAGACTAAAAAACAAATAAAAAAAGACCAGAATATCTATTTTAATGTCAAGGAAAACATTTTAGATGTGAAGTGGCATTATGAAGTTCAAACGCAGCCAACCCAATTTACCTGAGTGAAGCAGAACACACTGCACCACCAAACTCAAACAAGCACTCATATGCCAACTAAACACAATACATTGATGGCCTAATTGGAACGATTGCCTCTCATTCAAACGTGAAATGTATTTTGGGTACCAATAATATAAGTGATGCGAATGAAAGGTCAATGTATCAAATAAACTAACATGGTAGTAACAAAATTCAGCACCAACCATCAATAACCCTCCTAATACAACCTACCAAAAAAATGAAGCAGTCATGCCTCAAAAATGGTGTTTTAACCCAAATTTGGTTTACAGGTTCAGCGAAACATCTTCTGTGCAGGTCAAAAACAGCAGAATTGACAGTGAACCACCCCAGACAGGAGCACAAGACTGCACCGTGTAAGAAAAGAGTAACCTCAAGGACGCCTAGAGCCCCGCAGCTAACGAAAAGGACAGAGAATGTCTAGAACTGAGTGGTCTATGTAAAAATACTGACTTTGAGGACCATGTCACTATAAGAAGTGGAGGTGTTATAACACTCCATTTATATGCCTATACCATGTAGCTAAAGTTTGAGTTTCTCACAATGCAAGCAGCTGGGAAGGTCTGTCATCCCTCGAAAGTGATTCATTCAGCAAACAGATGTGTGCCATCAGATTTGGTTACTCTTCAAAGACCCTTTGTCAAGTGGGGGTCATTTGTCCCTGCCTGCCATAGTGAGGAGATCAGCAGTTTTCTGCCCCGTATAAAAATAACACAAGAAGCCATATGTTTATTCAAATTTAGGGCGGAGTCTGCGACTCTACGTGGTTTGAAGCGTGGCCAAGAACAATCAAAGAATCTGGATGACATGCCCCTGAAGAGTTTAGTAAACTGTAGGGCCATCCTACATTGGACAGTTTGTGCCTCTATTTTTAGATCAGGCGGGCCTCTTTTTTGGGCAATCCAGGTCTTTTTGGCAGTGCGGAGATAGGAACAGCAGGGAACACATCATGTTCACAACTCACCGTCTCTTTTACTTGCTTACAACTATAAGCCTCCTTGTTTGTGCAATATTAAACTTATTCAGTTATCATATCAGCTACACAATATTAATCGTACACCTTTGACTTGTAGCTGTCCCCGTTTATGTGTTCTTGTTTTATTATTCAGAATAATTTGAAAAACATATCACCTATTAATTTACCCCTTGCACCACATATAAGTCTCAATTAACGATGTAATGGGACTACCATCCCAACTTCCCCCTAATCATGTTTCTATTTTCACAGAAGAAGCAGAGCTTAGCCTGACCACCAATTTCGCCATTGCATCACCAGTTGAATTATTGCCTGAAGCTGAAGTTGCACCAATCATCATTTGGTTTTAGGACCAAAGCAGGACTGACCACTTGTTGGCAGCGCACAGTGCCCCTGTCTACAAGAGTGAGTGCTGTGTGTCAACTTGTCGATGGTTCCTGGAGGCAGGATTTTGGTTAATGCAATATTTTGTTATGATTATTTCTGCGAGGTTACATTCTCAAACTTTCAGGGATCTTCTTTGTTTTAATTCAAATATTGTTTATTCATTCACAGTTGCTTATTACTCCAGAAAAGAGTACTTTAAATTGCAACAGTTTAATGGAATTGAGATGGTCGATATGAGAGTTTAATGTAATTGGTACTAAATTTTTATTTTTCAGGTATCATTTATGAGTCACAAAATATGATGCTAGCAATGTCATAATTCATTAAGTTATTTTTCAAAGTGCAATCCCTTTTTGTATCTATTTATTTTGCAAAGAAGGATTAGTGGTTTAAACTGTTATCATCTTGATGGAGATGTAGAGATTCCTTAATCTGATCTTATCTATCAGAATTCAATTTGAATCAATGTGCCA
Source organism: Gammarus roeselii (assembly GCA_016164225.1). Taxonomy (NCBI): domain Eukaryota; kingdom Metazoa; phylum Arthropoda; class Malacostraca; order Amphipoda; family Gammaridae; genus Gammarus; species Gammarus roeselii. The sequence goes on along the minus strand of SDVV010008530.1, from coordinate 613 downwards.
AAGATGGATAAACATCTAGTTGATGTCGTATATAGTTGCTGTGTGTTTTGATTGGTTTTGTATTTACCATTTCTGTTTCTTTCGCAGGAAGCCTCAAAGCTTTACCCACCACAACACCTACACAATTCCCCCATACCCATTGTAACCGGGATTTACTATGGTGTAGCTAAATGTGTTTATCCATATTGTGTTCTGGTGTAAAAGTGTTTTGTCTTGGAGGTAATCCCCAGACGTCTGCCTTGATGCTGTCCTCTGTTGTTATATGTGGCTATTAATTGCACCTAGTGTGTAATTGTCTGGAAGCTACTTTGCTATTGGCGTGATAGCTACTGGATTGGAGGAAATGTATACTTTTTCTTATGGTGCTCCAGTGGTTTAACTGTGTTGCCCTAATAAGTATAACTGCCACATCTGGCAGTAAATGCAATAAAGTTACTTGGTGAACATGTTGAACTGAACTGTGTTCAGTTATTATTCAGAACTGTTAGAGGTTGTTGATGCAAGCATTCAGAGATCTATTTTTCAACGGTGCAAAGACTCGTAACTGCTTAATAGTAATGAGTGTTTCCTACAGCACGTTATTGGTATACTCATGCAGAACAGCATGGTGGAT
>SDVV010008529.1:0-17160 GCA_016164225.1 Gammarus roeselii | reverse complement strand
TGCGGCCTAGTGTCTGTATCTGTGTTATATCTATGAATATGTCCTAGATTCAATGAGCCAACGAAACATCATCATCACACATACTTTTTATATTAGCAAATGATTATTTTCTTTGGCAAAACGGTGGAACTTGGGAAATTACGTTTCGGTAATTACGTCTTAACTTATGGAAATTGAAATGATGACGGGTTTTGACCAAAGAACATAATACATCCTTTCAAAACGAGGGCATAGAAATGCTTGCAGTCAAGACATTGCTCATATCAACCTGATGTTATCAATAGGTAAACTTAACAATTATCGTTCATAGACAACGAGGCGAATACGCTTATTACACTACTACCGGACAGTTCTAGGAATGGATACACTGCGAAATAACCCCAACTCGAACACCTAGCTTGTATTCGCAACCTTCAACACGATGCTGATAAGACACGCCCGCTTAAGTCAATCGTGAAGCTAACTTGTACCAAAACGGTTCATAGCAAGTGCCTTCACGGCTCAGATCAGAATGACAGCTTCACTACCATAAACGGAGGCTAATCTGGAGACCAACAGAATGATTAAACAGTTTAGCTTAACAGGTCTAGATAAGTTGTGACGTCACAGCTGCCATGACCAGCTGCCCTTAACAGCAAGAGCTGTTTCACATCGAAAATCTTTCGTATCTCGAAAAGTATCAGTGATATAGAAATCCTCATCAATATGCTACGGTAGGAAGTTCATTTGTAAAAAATATATTTATGAACATTGGTATATTGTTAATTAGTAGTAGTAGTAGTAGTATGAGGAGGCCTGGGACCTGCTGAAGTGTCCATTGGGCCCTTCAAGCTAGCGGCAGCAGGGCGCAGAATCTGAACTGCCTTAAGAGACCGCGAAGTGATGGCAGGCGGTGATCAAGTTAACGTATGCTCTCAGGCTGACGTTACAGTGACCGTGATGCCGTCGGAACGTCCCAGAGTCTCAAGCGTTATAGTGACGACTACTGGGTAGCATCTCCACCCTTATCTGCTGCGGGTCTTGAGCTGTGGCCAAGTCGTCGAAGGTGTCCTCAGTCGGCAGCAGCATGGGTCCTCTACGCTCGAGTAGTCGCACCGAACCAAACAGTCTGTTGACATCAAACAGATAATTTATTGAGGACCAGTGATGGTGGCTACATTGACAGGTCATGAGAAGAGGACCGGGGGATTTTCTTATCCTAAAAAAATATATTGGTGAAAATAATGAATGACAGATTGGAGGAGATGAAATATAATTTGAATAAAAAAACAGATGAAATCTGATAGATGGACGAAAACTTTAGGAAGTTGCTCACTCAGACAACGATTTGGTTAAAGAATGTACCAACATGTTTCCGGATGATGGTTCCCCAGCCCCCAATAAGCCGCAAGAGTCAGTGATGCTTGCGAGGGATCTATAATGAACTTATTTGACGAGCAACACCATCATACTATCTTGGGTTCAGTTCTGTAACGTAGATGCTGAAGTGACCTGTCGAGAGTAGGGCACCGCTCGAATAGACTACTACAGGCTGAAGGGTCTGGGCACAGCAGACAACAGCTCCTCAGCTGTTTCCTAGATAGCTACGTCCCTGTTGCAGGAGAGCAATCTGAGTCATCAAACACAACATAGAGTCACGTGACAAAAATTGTTAATGGTTCAACATTTAACAAAGAAAATAAAACAAATCCAGAAAGTGATTTGTATTACTGTGTTCAGATTTCCACACAACTGCTAACGAAATTGATATTGATTGTATGACTGCTTATATTTTCACACAATTGCTAACGAATAGATATTGATTTGTATGACTGTGTCAATATTTTCACAAAACTGCTAACGAATTGATGGTGATTTGTAGGATCGTGTTTATATTTTCACACAACTGCTAACGAATTGATGGTGAACTGTATTACTGAGTAAATTCACACAACCGCTAAAGAATTTATAGTGATTTGTATAACTGTTCATACTTCTACACATCTGTTAACGAATTGATAGCAGATTGATCGATTTATTTGAGCCTCATTTCCACCAGAGCCTTAACGCAAGTCATCATAGGCCCCCCCATAGGGCACAAAAAAAATCGCTTCTGATAAGTTCGCACACCCTCGTGTGCGGAAAGATAGTTCTTGACAGGGTTAAATCAAATTTCTGTTTTGTTAGTGGCAATCACGCATACCGATGCGTGCAGGAATGGAAAGAGTTGAAGCGTATTTTTATCTCTGTGCTTTATGGGGTGGAGAGACCACCTCGCTTGTACATATGTTTGGGGTTTAGACAACCTCGTAAAGTGCGGTATGTTTGCCGAAAGCATGAAGCTTTTTATGGTAGGTTTGATCAATGAGTAAGCTTTTTAGGTTGCACGCGGGAGATATAAGAAGGCTAGTCGGGCTGCTTTGAGCGTGTTGCTATCCATCAGAAAGTGCTTCACGCTGATTACCACCTGGTGGCAACAAAGGCATGGAGGCGCGTCTGGTTTCATGTCCATTAGGCGGTTGTGAGTTATCCGTGTGTCCCGTGCAAGAGGACATACAAGGATAGTGTGTCCTCTTCCATGAGGGCTAAGTATGTGTCCTCATGGAAGAGGACACACACTTGGTCTCTCAGTTGGAGAACTTGGTTTCCCACCTCTCCAACCGACGGCTTGACAGTAAGCATTTTTTGTCCACTCAGTTGCCACATATCGTTCCATCGGGATGTTATATGGGAGTTGATGATGGGAAACCAGTCCCGGTTAGGTATTGCAATAAATTGGTCTTGATAGGTAGACGCCAGTTTAGCAAGCGAGTCCGCAAGTTTATTTCCTCTTGTTCTCACGTGCCCAGGGATACAGCAGAATTCGACTGCTTGACCAGTCATGGACATTAAAAAGGGATCGTGCTGCATTTAACATAGAGCAGGGTGTTCGTAGTGCAAAGTTTTGAGCTGAGTGAGGGCACTCAGACTGTCTGAGAATACAGCGTGTTGAGGCAGACGATCTATTCTTCCAATATAAAGAGATCGTGCTGCATTTTACGCAGAGCAGGGTGTTTGTAGTGCAAAGTTTGAAGTCTGAATACGACGTGTTTAGGAAGACGATTTATTTTTACAATAGAGCTGGCTAGTTCGAACAAATTGGTAATGATTTGTACGACTGTGTTCATAATTTCACACAACTGTTAACGAATTGATAGTGATTTGTATGATTGTGTTTATATTTTCACACAACTGCTAACAAATTGATGGTGTTATGTATTACTGTGTTTATATTTCCACAAAGCGGCTGACGAATTATTAGTGATTTGTATGCACGTGTTTATATTTGAACACAACTGCTAACGAATTGATGGTTATTTGTATTACTGTGCTCATGTTTCCAAAACTGCTAACGAATTGGCAGTGATATGTGATGCTTTGTAGTTAAGTTCTTCATAACTGCTAAATTATTCTCAACATGAAAACAATTTGTTCGTATGTCCAGCATAAATGATCAGTAACCGTACGTTAATTTGGCAATACATAGGAGAGTCAGCAGTAAAATACTGCGAATGTAGATGCGTAGTACGTAAATATAAACATTCAACAAAACATTCTATGTTTTTAGCACGGTAGGTAGGCGCGAGACAAGTAGCCATGCTACGGTGTGATGAGGCTCAGTGCACCACACCATCATCATAGCGCTAGGCGTGAGACAGGTAGCCATGCAACGTTGTGAAGGCCCTCAGTGCACCACACCGTCTTCATAGCGCTAGGCGTGAGACAGGTAGCCTTGCTACGGTGTGATGAGGCTCAGTGCACCACACCGTCTACATGGCAGATGGGCGTGAGACAGGAAGCCATGCAACGTTGTGATGACGCTCAGTGCACCACACCGTCTTCATAGCACTAGGCGTGAGACAGGTAGCCATGCAACGGTGTGATGAGGCTCAGTTCACCACACCGTCTTCATAGCGCTAGGCGTGAGACAGGTAGCCATGCAACGGTGTGGTGACGCTCAGTGCACCATACCGTCTACATGGCAGGTAGGCGTTAGACAGGTAGCCATGCAACGTTGTTATGGCGCTCAGTGCACCAAACCGTCTACATGGCAGGTAGGCGTGAAACAGGTAGCCATACAACGTTGTGATGGCGCTCAGTGCATCACACTGTCTACATGGCAGGTAGGCGTGGGACAGGTAGACATGCAACGGTGTGATGACGTTCAGTGCACCACACCATCTACATGGTAGGTAGGCATGCGACAGGTAACTATGCAACGGTGTGATGACGTTCAGTGCACCTCACCGTCTACATGGCAAGTAGGCATGAGACAGGTAGCCATGCAACGGTGTGATGACGCTCAGTGCACCACACCGTCATCATAGCGCTAGGCGTGAGACAGGTAGCCATGCAACGGTGTGATGACGCTCAGTGCACCACACCGTCTTCATAGCGCTAGGCGTGAGACAGGTAGCCATGCTACGGTGTGGTGACGCTCGGTGCACCACACCGTCTTCATAGCACTAGGCGTGAGACAGATAGCCAGGCAACGGTGTGATGACGCTCAGTGCACCACACCGTCTTCATAGCGCTAGGCGTGAGACAGATAGCCATGCTACGGTGTGATGAGGCTCAGTGCATCACACCGCCTATATGGCAGGTAAGCGTGACAAACACTAAAGCACTTCACTTGTTTTCATGCCCCAACGGTAGCAATAATATTACTTTCAATGTAGCAAGTCGCTCAATAATAAGTCATGAAAGGGGGTTTCCCATATGATTAACAATTATAAGATAATGTCGTGCTACGAGCACGTATGTGGCATTGTTGATACATGTTCTTTCTTCATCGCCTTGATAGGGTGGAAGCGCCGTGGCCGATAGACCCAATGTCAATGGGTCTCCCCGCCTCTCGTTGGTAGCTGTGATCCAGGCTCAACATCGCCCTTCTATCACTAAGCCCGTGCAGCCATCTTATCTTCTATCGCAGTAACGTTTCGGAGCTGTGGCCTACCGACCTAATGCTCTTTGGTCTCTGCCCCATCTCGGCGGGAGCTATGATCCAGACTCAACATAGCAAACCTACCATAAGACCAGCGTAGCTATCAAGCATTTTTCTTCAAATATTTGTTGCTGTTTTTTCAATCGTTTGTAAAAATGACTCATGGAAGGGCCCTTCCGTCTTAATATACTCGTGATCCAAGAAGCACTTACCTATAGGGGCCCTTTGCAGAGTGTGCTGTATATTTATTTATCTTCCATTTCGTAAAAGCCGTAGTGTTAGCATGCGTTTCTGCTTTTTTGTTAAATTTATCTTGATGATGGAACATTACAGGGACGTATCTGAGAGAATCTTGAAAATATTCGTGTCTTTCAACATTAATCGGGAATTTTAAAACTTATACGTTTTTCGACTTCCCGCGAGTTTTTAGGTTTTGACCAAATATGGCCGCTTGGCCATAGTTGTCGTTTAGATCTAAAATGGCGACCGGAACCGGCTGAGCCCCCCCTCCTCTATGCTATATAAGGGAGGTTTACCTCTCCCCGGCATTCATACGCGCTACCTGCTCAGACGAGGCGGTCGAGCACCAACGTTCCACAACTACCGTCCACTGGATCCTCAGGGTCTTAGCACCTAGCCATGAAGGTATGTTCAGTAAGCAGCGGCCCAGCTGGGCCGCGGACTAGTGACCCGTTGCTTCTACAGAGCCACAAATGGGGATTGCAATTGAGCAAATGCGTTCTGGAAAAGCTGTGACATTGCCTCGTTATCGCCGTCGAACTTTAGCCTACCGACAAGCCGACCTATGGAGTCCGGCCGCCATCAACAAGACGACAATGACAACAGACTTAACACTATCGGTGTAGGTATCGTAGTAACCTGTTTTTTCGTACAAACCTTCGTACCTTCATGCAGATGATTACGAGGCACATATGCTCTTCCTTCGTGACCCGTTCAATGTTTGGCTTCGAAATCCTGCTAAAGGCAGATGCCTGCTATAGGCAGATGCCTCCTATAGGCAGATGCCTACAATCGGGGTTTGATCTTGCCGTAAGCGATCCACGGACAGCCTTTCATACCTACACGCAGATGATTACGTCTCACATATGACGTTCCTTCGCGAGCCGTTCAATATTTGGTTTTGAAATCTTCCTATAGGCAGATGCCTACTGTAGGCAGATGCCTACTATAGGCAGATGCCTGCTGTAGGCAAAAGCCTTATATTGGCAAATGCCTTATATTGGCAGATGCCTGCTATAGGCAGATGCCTACTATAGGCAGAGACCAGCTATAGGTAAATGCCTGCTATCGGTGTTTGGTCTTGAAGTAAGCGGTCCACGAACAAGCCATTCATACCTGCACGCAGATGATTACGCGTCACATATGGTGTTGGGCCGTCCGGCCGCAATCTTGGATCGTACGACAACTGCCAGCTGGTAGCATCAGGCCGCCATCTTGGATCGTACGACAACGGCCGGCCAAGTAGCACTAAGCCGCCATCTTTAGCAGACGAAAACCAGCTAACACCGGGTCTGTTGCGCACCGTATCGTTTTCTAGTAGTTTAGTCATCAAAAGTACGAAAAGTAAATCTTCTGTTTTATTATTAAATAAATAATTTCCATCATTTGGCAATGGGTTTTTAATTTATAAAATAATGCACATATAACTTTATTGCCGTAAACACTATTTGAATTTACGTTAACAGAAAATTCAATTTGAAATTTGCCGCCGGTTCTGATTTCATGCAACAGATTATAATTATAATGTACAATGATAGCTTGTTTAGAATCACTTGCAGCAAGTCTACTGAATGATTATAGCTAGTTTAGAGCATCATTTAAAGCAAGTCTACTGAATGATGATGACTCGTTTAGAGCATTATTTAAAGCAAGTCTACTGGACGATGATAGCTCGTTCAGAGCATCATTGAACGATGATAGCTTGGTTAGACCGTCATTTAAAGCAAGTCTCTCTACTGAACGATGATAGCTCATTTAAAGCAAATCTTCTGAATGATGATAGCTCGTTTAGAGCATTATTAAAGGAAGTCTTCTGGACAAAGATAGTTCATTTAGAGTATCCTTTTTAGCAAGTATACAGAACGATGATAGTTCGTTTAGAGTATCATTTAAAGCAAGTCAACGGTACGATGATAGCTCGTTTAAAGCATGATCTGAAACGAGTCGTCTGAACGACGATAGCTTGTTCAGAGCATCATTTAAAGCAAGACTTCTTAACAATGGTAGCTCGTTTAGAGCATCATTTAAAAAAAATCTTCTGAACGATGATAGCTCGTTTACAGTATCCTTTATTGCATGCATACTGAACGATGATAGCTCGTTTAGAGCATCCTTTATAGAAAGTATATTCAACAAGGATAGCTTGTTTAGAACATAATTTACAGAAAGTCTACTGGACGAGGATAGCTCGTTTAAAGCATCAAGCTTGTTTAGAGCATCATTTACAGCATGTATTCTCATCCATAGATCATGAGTCACATATGACGTCCAGCGGGTCATAAGTCAGTGTCGCTCTGAAAACCCAATGATGTACAGTGGTTTCTCAGCGACATTGGATACATTTCAGTCATATGCGTATTACCGTCCTAGCGTCTTTACGGACGCTAACAATGCTTGGCACTGAAATCCAACACCAACAGTGGTTTCGGGTCAACATTACATGCCTCATTGCACAATATGAAATACATTCTGCTTATACTTGCATTATTTTATGCCGCATATGGAAGTTATTAGTATTATACCTATTATTTTCCCTCATGCATACACTATTTTGTGCTATGTGGCGGTGAATGCGAGCAAACATCTGGATCAGAACATCCACTTCATACTGTTCTCAGCCTTTTTTCAGTAACTATGTCCAAAATCACTTGAGCAACAGGCGAGTGATCGCGAGTCACAGAACGGCCCCCCTTCCAGACATCATCTCCAAGGAGTTCTGGAAGTCGCCCTAAGTGTGCATACCCAAGTTCCTATGTACAGTGTGAAAGCCCAATCAACCTTGTGTCTCATTAAGAACCAGGTAGATTGTCTCTCTCGTTTCAAAGGATTGTGGCATTACGCTAGCTAATGCCTGACACGTTGCTTCATATTATAGGATACGTGTATAGATTATCTTGCCATATCGTTAGGAGTTACTATACGCTACGGCTTCAGGATAAGGGTTACGTCAGATTACTCTGTATCTGTTTACTTTATCCGACGCAATGTCCTGTAAGGTTATCGTATTAATTATGGTACACATTTTAGATACTTCCATATTTAGGATTCTACTGTCACTACCCGGCTATTCATCCTCTTTCATACTAGAGGGCAATACATAAATTGATCAACATAAATGTTATTTGGGTGCTCATACTCTAGGCCCACATATTATTTGGCCGCTATGAGCTAGTATATTGGCAGTGGTGGGCACCTAGCAATTCTTGTATTTGTCTATAACTACAGTCATTACTCCATTTATACAAATATATTATCATTCCTTACACGGCAAGTACTTCTTTGAGAACACTCAGATTAAGATGCAGCCGATCCATCCAATTTCTGTGCTCTTCTGGCATAAGCCATCTTGCAAAACATGATGGTATTTTCTATGCTAACACTATGGCTCTTACAAAATGGAAGAGAATATAACTTTTTTTAAACTCGATCCTCTCAATTAAAAGCTATTCCTTTGTAATGTAGTAGGAGCCATAGAGGGCCTCCTCCTCCCCCTGCTATCTTAAAGCAATAACAATTACTACAAAGGTTTCCGTTACATTAACACCCATGGATTTGGAACCCTACATCCTACCTCGGTACCTAAAGTTTTCCTTACGGGAAGCCGCTTTTACCAGCCCTCATGAATGGCGGGGTAAGGTAGATCTCCCTTATATAGCGTAGAGGAGCCTGGGGGGAGAGGCAGCTGGCTCCTGCCGGTCAGGCGCATTCGGTCGCCATTTTAGATCTAAATGACAACTATGCCAAGCAGCTCTGTTTGGTCAAAACCTAAGAACTCGGATAAAATCGAAAAACTTGAAAGTTTCAAAATTCCAGATTAATGTTGAAAGACACAAAGGTCTAAATCTGCCAAAAACCACTTTAGGCAAATGTTCTAAGATTCTCTCAGATACGTCTCTGTAATGTTTTCTCATCAAGATTTATTTGAATGAAAAGCAGAAGCGCATGCTAACAATATGGCTCTTACTACATTACAGAAAAATGTCTTTTCTGTAATGGAATAGCCTTGCCCAAACCTTTGGCCATCCTTTTCTACGTTCCAAGTTCCCTACGAGCGCGAAAGATCCCGATTGTGATCATGGGCTATCGCCGGGGTAGAAGATAGAAAGGCTGGCTGTTTGGCATCCACACTCCCCCCAATCTGGTTGATGGCCAATGTGAGAGACGACCCGAGCTGTGCTGGGGCTTGGAAAGTGAACGTTTGCCGTCTGGCATCCACACTCTTCCTAATCTGGTTGACGGCCAACGTGAGAAACAGCCCGGGGAGTTGTTTGCCGGGGTTGGAAAGTGGTGGCTGGCTGTCCGGGATCTACATTTCTCCCGATCTGGTTGATGACCGACGCTAGTAGTAGTAGTAGTTGCTTCCATGTTTCACCGAAGTCCCAACGCGAAGTTAATGCAGACTCCTCCGTAGGGACCGACGTGAGAGATGACTCGGGGTGTCAACAAGTCGTGATAAGTAGCAGCTTGCCATCATGGATCCCCGCTCCCCAAATCTTGTTGATGGCCGGCGTGAGAGACGGCCTGAAGTCTCGTCGGGGCTTGAAGAGTAGTGGGCGGCCGTCAGGCATCCACAGTCTTCTTCAATCTACTTGATGACTGACGTGCGAGATGGCTCTGGGAGTCGACGAGGCTTTGAAAGTAGCGGCTAGCTCTCCCGGATTCACGCTTCCCCTCAATCTGGTGTATGCCGGCGTGACAGATGAGCAGAGGTGTCACGCCGGAGCATGGAAAGTAGATGGTGGCCATTCATCATCCACACACTCCCCCCGTCATTGAATAAAGTTCGTAGGGCCTTTACTTCTCAAAGGGGAGGCGACGACTCATATCCTGCCGTTCCAGATCCGCTCCCCCTCACATCATCAGACGTTTTCCTCTCTCAACGTCGACTGGAGTAGCCTCCCTACGTCTCCATCACCGGCCTCGTCCTGGTCAGGCGGTGCTTGTAAGACGCCGGAGCACCTTACATACCTTCATCCACGCTACTTACCGAGGTAAGAGGTGGATGTGCCAATGAGAAAGTGACTTCACTGTGTTCGTCTATCTATGATAACCGCGACGTGACCTTCCGTCCCGACGGGTTATCCTTTCGTAGGTTACCGTAATTTGGGACACTAATCCATAAATAAATGATTGACGCAATCAGACACCACTCACTCGCCTCAAATGTGTGTCTGTAGCTCACGTTTGGATGCTGAGAACTCTATTATGGTAGTCTTCCTCTATGGTTAGGCTTTGATCAAGTTTGCATCTCCTAACTTATGCTGAACAGGTCCTTTGTCCATACCGAAGTATGCAAAATGTCTAGCAGACATCAGTTTCATACTTCCTGTGCTGTTAGGATACCGGTTCACTTCCTACTCGTGATAATTGGCTTTCAAAAAAAAGGTATCTATAGATGTAGTTATATTTTTATCCAAGATATTCAGGGCCTCAGGACTGGCAAGATTATTGTTGACAATTGTTCCGTGTTATAATGGACGATAGGGTCTCACGTTCTACCCTTACAGGCCCTGTTCGGCCCCCTGGCACCGTTCGCAGATTGTCGCGTCGGCCCATCCTATAACCGGCCCTAAACTGGTACAGAGAAACGGAACTTTATACGTCAACAAACTTCGGTCCCTTACGTTCGCCTTATCATCCACCTCCACGGTGCGGGACACGGTCAGGAGGTCCTCCTCTTTCACCTCTGGTATGTAATTCTATGGAGTCAGCACGTGAACCAATAAATGTGCTAAGTAGAGGCCAACTGTGCCTAACACTTTTGCCCTAGGCCTCGTCAACATTCCTCTTAGTCTGTGTTCCCTTAGTTCGTGATTGTCCTGGCCCTTTATGCCTACATTAACATGTTTCCATTAACAAGAAAAGCGGATGGAAGCGCCATTTTCAGGTGCATTTAGTATCTCCAGCCTCTACTCGCAAAAAAAAAATCCGATAACACAGACTATGAAGGCACCCGAACATCCTTCCAAGTGATTGGTTACAGTTCTACTAAGTGACCCCTCGCCTCATCTCCGCTCTCGTGCTCTCCGGGGAGATGATACGGTGCGGTCCAAGGCCCTCCCTGGAACTCTACACTCATCAGCTCCTCCCAGCAATGACCGGCATGCCAGAGATGAGCGGTCCTTTTACCCTGGTATATTCTTATTCAGTAGTAGTCTAAGGAAAAAACAGCTTCTCAGGTTACCTTAGATAATGTTTTGTACAAATCACGAATTTACCACACAAACGCGTAATTAACAACCCCAACTTCATCTCGCGGCTTAGCACGGAGCAGCCCACTAACTAGTTAAATTATGTTATGTAACTCCTCTCTTTGTTTCGAAAACTTCGAGTTAATCATATCGTCCTGTAATGAGTGTAAAAGTCGAAGAGGAATCTTTGTTCGGCAGACGTCGTCACCTGGTCCCAATACGTTATTCTTCACACGAGGCTTCGTCTCATTAAGCGGGGAAACGCGGTATGCTCATACCAGTCCAGTCCGAATACTCACACTCAGAAGTAGCATTGCTCCCGATTACAGACACTGATATATTGATTTGAGCCTCATTTCCACCAGAGCCTCAACATGAGTCATAATAGGCTCCGCCGTGGGGCGCGAGACTCTGATTTGTACACGACTATGTATGCTCACTCGATGTCCGTTTCATCTACTGACATTGGCTCATAAGGTCTTAAGCAGGATGGTCACTTGATCATATTTGTGGGATAACATTATTATCTATATTTTAATTCGTAGATAGATCCATGTCCACAATTCTTTATGGAAGCTTGGATCGATTTTTATTTAAGTTGTACGCAAATTTTCATACCGAGTGGTACATGTATCCTTAGCAGTAGTAGTAGTAGTAGTTATTTATATTTATTTATTATTTGCTTCAATGTTACACCGGAGTCCCAACGCAAAGTTAATGCAGACTCCCCAGTAGGGCAATTGAAGAGTGGCAGAGTAGGTGCAGCGTAGATTAAGAGTAGGTTCAACGCAAATTCCGAGTTGGTTCAACATAGTTTCAGGGTAGGTTTAACATAGGTTTCCAGTAGGTTCAACGTAGATCCAGAGTAGGTTCAAAGTAGATTCCAAGTAGGCTTACCATAGATTTCGAGTAGGTTTAACGTAGTTATTGAGCAGGTTTAACGTGGGTACCGAGTAGATTTAATATAGATATCGATTAGGTTTAATGTAGATACCGAGTAGTTTTAATATAGATACAGAATACGTTTAACGTAGATTCAGAGTAGGTTCAACGTAGAGTAGTAGTAGTAGTAGTTTCTTTCACGCTCCGCCGGGGCCTCCAACGCGGAGTCGTCGCACAAATCCACCTAGGGCCCCTGCGGGCGTCTAACGATGTATAATTATATAACTGATACAAAATTGATCACTATGAAAAAGGGCACAAATAAATATTGGAGCCCATAGAGGAAGAAATATTTGAAAAAACGTTGATGATCTATAAAATAATAATCATCCATCTACCCCAAGAGTAGGTTTAACGTAGATACCGAGTAGGTTTAACGTAGATACAGGGTAGGTTTAACGTAGATACAGAGTAGGTTTAACGTAGATACAGAGTAGGTTTAACGTAATAGGAGCAGTAGCAGTTTCCACGCTCCACCGGAGCCCCAACGCAAAGTCGTCGCTCGCCACCCTGCAGCACCCCCCGGGGGGCGACTAAGGATACATAATTCGAAAACCAATACAAAATAGATCACCACCAAAAAAGGGCAGAGATAAATAATAGATCTCACGGAAAAATAAATACTAAAATACTAAAATAAAGTGGTAATGATCTATAAAATGAATAATCATCCATCCACCCCAATAATAAAATAAAGTGTTAATAATCTATAAAATGAATAAACACCCATCCACCCCAATACTAAAATAAAGTGTTAGTGATCTATAGAATGAATAATAATCCATCCACCCCAACATGTATCCTTAACATCCATCGCGGAGAGTATGTTGTTTGATATGGTTGGAGGGAACCATTTTTGACCTGGGTATTTTTGTTCGTCCTAGAAAGCCTATTACCGCTAGGTGCCATGGCTAACACAAACGGTATCAATTCCATCAGACTTACATGTCACATTTACATATGCCTCATCCAATACCAGGCACGTCCGTTGGTCGGATAACCTGGGATCCTTGTACCCATATCATCCTTGGGCAACCAGCCCATCTCCCCCAAATTGTAACGGTCAGTCCATTTTCGAGCTTGATCACCGACTCGGTGGCATCTCGGCTCGCTCGAATGTCTCACTGATACAGGGAGGTATTCAACATATACTACCTGTCATGTTAAAACTCTAGTAGATTAGATGAGATTACGGGGTCAATCTTCACTGGAGCTATGAAGCTATGCAATTGGTTTTAAAATGTGTGCCAAACTCTAAGTGAGAAATTGTTATGTATAATCACATATTGAGCATTTTCTGCTCCCAGTATTTTTTTTATTGATGGTCAGTGTAAACAGTACATTGATTTCCATGACTACTTAAATTTATTAACTTATTTTTATAGAAATCAATAGTTCACTGTGACGTTTCTTGTGGTCATGACACATTGAACAATTTATAATAGTGTCCTCCAGCAATATCTATTATTCTTATGATTTAAATGTTCATTTGTGTACTACCCTTTTGTATAGGTTAGCATCAAGTATATTTAAGTAACAAATGTATTCAGAACAGCTCGTGCTCACAAAGACCTGTCATTATACCTAAAAAGATTGCATATACTAAAATCCCTAAGCCCTTCGTCTAACATTTGGACAAGCCCCTTATGGCTCGACCTAGTTTTTCAATACCAGATGATCGAGGTTACTTCTTCACATGCATATACTTTCAATTTATCATAGATTCGCAGGCATATCAATTTCTGGGTATAATTTGAGCAATGTAGCGAATGAATAAGCCATATGAGTTTGTTTTACAGTATGAGTATTAGTAAGTCATTTGTTCTTTATAGGCCTAGGTAGCAATAAGTTTACATAATACGTACATATAATTTGGGGTGGACTTAAGTAGGCAGGTGCTTTATTCTACGAGAAGACTCACTTTCTTGCTTGAACTAACAGCTACTCCCCGTTATGGCGAAAGACGGCTACCAGAGAGCGACTGCAGTCCCAGCTCGTAATCCGTACTTAGCTTTTTTGACGGGCGAGATGGAAGTTGTCATAGACCCTTGTCATCCTCCAAACCTGGCTAATTTGGCAACTTCGCTTTCTTTCTTGTATTTTGAAAATTTTCCGCTTACATAGCCGGTTACAGCGTGGCTGCCACCGACTAGCCTTTTTGACCCACGGCGTTTATGGGCTGGCCTTTGACCATTCAAGACCCCGGCCAGAATGTATCACTCGGGGTCTGGTAGGCTCGAACATACAAACTTCAACTTCCAAAGGAAGTCTATTGTGAGGAGAGGCCGCTTCACTACCCAGTCGGCCACTGAGCTGGTAGAACGGATACTGTGATGAAGAATACACTCATTTCCCCCTAGACCTTTAACCTTTGGGAGTTCGGCACTAGAAGGACATGATTCCAACGCACTAGTAAACCATGTCACGCTTAGCTTATCTCAACCCTGAGGAGCGTACAACTTGAACACTTCCTGGTTACCATTTTCTCACCGATTTAGCTCTCCAGCTTCCCTCATTACAAAAGTACGCGCAAACCTCGTATACAGGTCTGCATTCGTTACCCTTTGCAATTTCAGTAACATCAACTCAAAATTCTTGGATCCCTACCTCAGTTTTCTACTTCTGTCTTCATGTGTAGCCTTTACCAAAACGCTTTCAGTCTCAGCGACTAGACTGTCCGCTGGCACATTCTAGACCTCGGCGTTCCGAATTCGTTCACTTTTGATAGCTCTTACGTCGCCAGTCCAAATGCGCTTGCGTTACACAAGCGACCATGCTTGGTAGTCAGAGTCACTGGAACAACCTTGTCTTCTCTTTCCAACATGTTGGCTTCCTATCTGGATGTTGTCGGACTGCTTCACTCTCTGTGGGCCCAGACCCAAGTTTGATGGCATTCACTTTTCCACTCATTTGTTGACTCGCATCGGCCGTCTTCCTTCTTACATAAAAAAACAATTTGGATTCGACAGTATGGCGGATTTCAACACTACAGCCCGACCCAGGCCTACAATTACTCCTGCTGATATGTCTACCCAGTCTCTGGGTCTTCACGCATCTTTGCTACTCCAAGCGCTAGCTTTCGCCTGAGTCTCACCGACCCGGAGTCCCATTTTTGACGTATCTGAAGTGAATCCATCTACGTCGGAGGGTTCTTGCAGAGGTTAGTTCTTCCTCTTCCTTCAAACGCCGATGAAGTGGCTTCCTCTCACTTTCATTCAGCGCTAACTGTTCACACTAACGTTCCTAAGGAGTTCTAAATTGTATCACATTTGAGGGTCCATCTCCATTGGAGCTTCGACGGGAGCATTTGTGAGCTCCCAAGCAGGGCCTAAAAAAGAACAATTGTGATAGGTTCGCACTCTGATATGTGCAGAAATCCCAACTTTGTCGATATTGAAATAGATTTTACTTTTTAATTCTGGTATATATGGTTACAGGAATATTTATTTATTAAGAATAGATAAAGGATATGATCAACATATTTAAGTAAATTTGTGAGATGGAAGAATTCTTTATTTTGAACTGCCATGTAATTTTTTTATTTGTATAGGTCTGCATTTTTATTGAAAGTGATTAGCTTTGATTTGAGTCTCATTTCCATGCGAGTGCAATTAGCCATGATTTAATTTGAGCCTCATTTCCATGATTTGATTTGAGCCTCATTTCCACTGGAACGTCAACGCAAGTCATAATAGGCTCTCCTCTAAGGCGCGACCGTCTTTGATTCAGGTAAGTTCGCACGGCCTCGCGTGCGAAAATATTAGTCTTGTCAAGATGAAATCAAGTACATATTTCAACTGTGGCATATTCACGTAATAGCGCATACAAGAGAGTAGAGAGTTAACGCGTATCTTCGTAAATGTATTGTTATCTCTGTGCGTAATGGGGTGGAGAGACCACCTTACTTGCACAGGTGTTTGAGGTTTAGACAGCTTCGTAAAGTCCGGTGTGTTTTCCGAAAGCGATAAACTTTTCACGGTAGGTTGGGTCAGTGAGTAGGCTTTGTAGGTTGCACGGGTGATATAAGAACGCTCGTAGAGGCAGCTGGTAGCGCGTTGCAATCCATCAGTTAGTGTTTCACGCTGATAGCCACTTGGTGGCAATAGGGGCAAGGTGGCGCGTTTGGTCCCATGTCGTCATCCATCAGATGGTTGTGAGTTATCCAAGTGTGTACCGTGCACAAGCGGTTGATGAACACTTGGTCTTTTCTGTTGGTGAACTTTGTTTCCCGTTCTCCGACTGAGGGTTTGACTGAAAGCATTTGTTGTCCACTATGTTGCCACATTTTATCCCATCGGGATGTTATATGAGAATTGATGATAGGGAACCAATCCCGGTAATGTATTGCGAAAATTGTTTTTGGTGAATAGATGCCAGTTTAGCAAGCGAGTACGCAAGTTCGCTTCCTCTTATTCCCGGGTGCCCGGGGATCCAGCAGAATTTAACTGCCTTACCGCCTCGAATAGCTTCTCTAGCCTAGCTAGGGGCTAGGCTAGAGAACGGGCTAGGAATCCCGTTCTCTGTAAAAACCTTTCCTCGAAGACGGCAAGACGAGCGGGGGGAGGAGAGGCACATGCCTCTCCAAACCCTATTGTTAGGGTCGCTGAATGCGCGTGGCTGTAGTACGAGTGATGTAAAGAGGAGGGAGATTGGTGAGATGTTTTTGAGGAGGAAGTTAGATGTGTTGGCGCTGAGTGAGACAAAGTTGAAAGGTAAGGGCGAATGTGAGTTTGGTGCTGTAAGTGGAAGAAAGTCAGGTGTGGAGGAAGGTAGGGCACGAGAGGGTGTGGTCTTGATATTGAGTGATCGGTTGGCTAGTAGCGT
>SDVV010008528.1:0-17160 GCA_016164225.1 Gammarus roeselii | reverse complement strand
CCCCCCCCCCCCCCCCTTCAACCCTAAGGATGATGGGAAAGACCCACACCGATCCGCAAGAAGTCTCTGAACTCTTTGCAACACATTACTCCTCCGTCAGCTCGGATTCTGGGGACAGCCTTGCTTTCCGTATCACAAAGCGTACTGCAGAACAAAAGGATCTGGACTTCTCCATAAACTCTCTTGTACCTTCCAATGAACCTATCACAGTATGCGAAATCCTTGGTGCAATTCACACCTCCAACCCTTCTGCTCCTGGCGAAGATCAAATCTCCTACGAGATGCTCCGGCACCTACATCCCTCTTCACTCTCCTACTTGTGTCTTATTTACGACTCAGTCAGATGCCAATATCTCAATCTTTAGTGATTCGCTCAGTGCGCTTCAAACCCTGGAGATTTTCAGAAATTACCACCCTGTTGTTTCAACAATTTATCCCTGACTTGTGCGAATGTCCTCCAGAAACAAGAACGTTCGTTTGTGCTGGGTGTCTGGCCACTGTGGGTTGGTTTGAAATGAGCGGGCGGACAAAGAGGCGCGAAGAGCTGCAGCGGCGCCTGACATAGCAGAACAGCGTCCACTCCCATATAAAGACTTTTACCCAGCGATTAAAAGAGCTGTGCGAAATAAATTGAACATGGAATGGTCTGATGTTCCTATGAGAAATAAATTGCGTACTATCAAAGACACACTCATACATTGGGTCTCATCAAACAACCGATTTCGACGGACTGAGGTAACTCTATGCCGATTGAGAATAGGACATAGCAGACTAATGCACAGACACCTAATGGAGATGTCGCCACCGCCTTACTGCATGGACTGTCTAGTCCCTCTTACAATAGCCCATGTCTTGGCAGAGTGCCCCACATAGACGGAATGTCGGCGCACATACTTCCCCAGGAGCCGGTTCCTGGACTTTCCTAATATACTCCGCCTGATGCTTACTGAGTTCCCTTAGAGACAATCCAGTGCGGAACCGCTTCTCAGCTACCTCCAAGAAACCGGCCTCCTAACTGAAATCTGATCTGTTGTGAATTGATCATACCTAATCTTACTTACCAATAAACTTTTCCATCCCGGAGGACCACCGTTTTCTTTGCTCACTTTGAGTAGGACACATTTGTGACCCCTCTCTATATCCCTATAAACAGTAGTGACCTAAGCATGCCGTGAGTCGAAACGATTCCGGAGACTGAGGATGATTTGTCAATGGCTTGATGCAGCGGTGGCTGCTGGTTTGACATCCGATGCCAGAAGGACATTGAATCCAGTGCACTAGAAAGCCTTGACACTCTAATCTATGACACAGCTGCACAGTATATATATTGCTAGCTAGATCAAGATGAACCAATTTTTTTAAATTGCGAGATAAAATGCAATTATTCTTGTCAATGTTGTAGTCTACTACAGGTGTAGCTACCTATCTACTGAAAACTTTCCATGTAACAACTCAAATCTTTGTAATAATCCCTAATCTTGTTATTTATAATGAAACCCTGTTTTTATTCTTTCATTTCCTCATTTCCAGCTCCTTGACGGAGCGCCTGGTATCAGTGCTACCAGTACTTAAGTGCCCCACCGCACTTCAGCCGCACCAGGTGCAGGGCCTTGACGCCACGCACATACTGCCGGTGATGCAGGTGAGGCTTATCAGCAGCACAAAGATTAGGCTCTGTGCATTTTGTAGTTTTAACTGGATACTCTGGGAGGAACAAATTCCACTAGATACATCCGTATGAGTCTGTTGTTTTCATTTGAACATATTTAGTGACCAAATTTACTTACATTGAGCAGAGGGGTTTATTATTTGGCCACTGTCCAAGCCGTCATAAAGTAGAAATCTTCATATAATACTGATCTCATTTCTGTGTGCTGGATGGATTAGCTAGATCACTACTGGTGCAATGTCTCCCATGTGCTAGATTGTTCACCTACATTCCTTGCCAAATTTGTTACATTTAAACACGTTAGGATGGTTACTTGGATGCCTTGCTCAACTTTAAATAAGAAGAAATATATGGAGTTCTACCATAAAGCTACTAAACCATTATTTTGTTCCACAATTCCTTTCTAATATTATTCTCACCATTCATGCTCATCCTGTAGTGGCTAGTCCGTGAGGCCCTGTCTCGCCGAGCTCAGTACGGGTCTGTGTCCCGTGCTGTAGCAGCCCTGCACTGTTCTGCCCTGCACTCCTCCACTGCCCCACTCCCACCCCCTCACTATCTTCTGCGTGACCTGAACACCATACAGGTTAGAGAAAGGGCTCAACTTACTTGAAAGTATTAGAATATTTTTCATAACTTTTAGATGTGTATCATTTGCAAATATAGTTGGCTTCTTTAGAGTGATCTCTTTTCACTACAGCTAATTTTTTACCTTCCTGGTAATTTATCCAGCTGAACCAAATCAGTTCAAGTAACAATTTAAAGGTTTCCTTAGGTACTATTGTATATAGCTAATGGCAAAGCCTTGTTTTTACTTACTACTAATAATTCAGTATTTATGTGCAGATACGCACATATCATTGAGTTTTGGGGTCATGGAGGACATCTTATTTACAACATCTTGTCTACAACTTCCAATGGACGAGCAAGCGTCCTCGAATTCCTGAACTTCACCCGCTCCCCGTCCTACTGTTATAGTGCGGGTACGAGTGCGTGCGGCGGTGGTGCGTCAAGGGCGGCAGTGGAGCCCTTCCGCCCCAGCAGCGCGTGCACACTACACTGCTCGAGTACGGACCTCTCGGAGGGGACGGCGGCGGACCCGTGGCCGGGACAGGGGCGGGTCAGCTGCAGCCCCTGGCAGGAGACCAATTGGTGAGAAGATTGTAAATGTTTTCCTACTGGCTTACGTGACTGAGGCAAAATATAAATAGCTACCTAATGATTATTGCATGGTAGCTAGCTACATGTAACAATATCAGAGTTCTGCCTCTACAGCAGTTTACTTGTTGCCCTTTCTTTGCAAACTGCGTGAAATAGCTTGCTAAACTTGACGTGTGTTGAGTTCTAACTGGTTTGTACTGAGTAGGCTATTGGACTTGAATGTTCTGAATTTGAATTTTGGAGATTATTTTCGTACATTGCGGGTCACAGCGTAGCTGCAACCTGGTGGCCTTGTTTACTCACAGCGTTTAGGGGCTGGCCTTTAAACATTTAGAGATTGTCCAGAATGTCTCACTCGAGGTCAGGTAGGCTTGGACCTACCACCTTCAGTTTCTAATTGAAGTTCATTGCGAGAAGAGGCAGGCCCGCTGCCCACTCGGCCACCAATTTGATTAGCTTCTTCAATCAACAATGAGCTTGAATTACGCGGTGTCCAAGATTGATTGCCTGTTGCTTCAGGAAAACATCTTGTTCTATAAGGCTGTAAACTTGTACGTCAATCCTCTTTCATGAGAAAGTTTTTTTTTTGCTCTGCACTGCTTTGATTGGATAAAATGTGTAGCTACTTACCTCACATTTTTTGATATGCTAAGTATCCATTTATGTTAGGTATTGTTTTTTTTTATCTGTGTGGTTAACATGTTAACTTCATGGCAATTTTTTGTTAAATGTGAATAATTGTTCTTCTGGTGTGAATTTGTGATTCAGTTACTTTTAATGTTTACCCATCAAATTAGTAAATTAATTTATCACGTTAACTGGTAATTGACAAACTACTATCATTTACGAAATAGTCTACAAAATCGTAGCTTTTGCCAGATGTTCTTTGAGAGTAATCGATCGCCATCCATCTTCAGATGCGTGCATCATTGAGAAATTGTGCAGCTGAGTCTATCAGCCTTCGAAGGCAACGTTTCCATCGCGCTCTTGTGTGGAGGTGCTGCACAGACCTTGCAACCACGTCGGCTCTCTCGTTACGACTGAGTTGCTATGGATACAAGCTCCCTCCCGTTCAGCATCCAATCAGGATGCTGTACGATAGAGCCGCGGCCTGAAGCGTGATCCTCGGCATAGCGTTTCTATTCACATAGCAGCTAATCTATTGACTGGCAAAAAATGTCTAACGGTACCAATCTTCTGAATATTTTAAGTCTTTCATGATCTAGCAAACTCTTTTAGCTTCACAATTGACCAATGTTTTTCGCCACTGTTCACGCGTTCCAACCTGATAAGCTAATCGTCTTCTGCATACATTGCTTACCTTTCTAATCAAATTTTGTTGGAGATGTCAAATCTGCAATGCCCCTCTCCTGTGTTGTCCTCTTTGTCGAGTAGCTACCCTAACACCTGTCCCATGATCCCAGGACGCTGCCGAGAGCGAGCGTCAGTTGCTGCTCGGCCGACTGCATCACCTGCCCCAGTTACAGGTGGAGAAATGTGGGGGAAGGAGGTTCCGTAGAACTGAAATTCTTAATTCTTGGGTTATGTAACTCAGGTATAGGCAAATTTCCATTATGTCTTGAACAAAGTAGCTAGCACGTAAATTTGTTGTTCCCTCTAGAGCACATGTTGTTTATTCTGATGTGTTTGAGTAGAGGTATCTTCTGTTGACTGCTGAAGTTTGCGTACAGTTTCTGTTACAGTAACTGTTCTAATGACACCTCCTCCTCGTCACGTTTGTTGCCAGGGCGACGGCCTGCTGTCGAGCTCGCTGCTGCAGGCCGCAGCTGCGGCCACCCCGCACCGTCCTGCGGCCAGCGTCAAGGTAAGGCAAGGAACAGTGAAGGCGATGCGATTTCCTTTACTTTTGACTAGACAATGTCACCCCTTTGGTGATAAAACAACTATAATATACGAGTTAGGTAATGACTTGTATGCTTCTCACGATGCCTGGCCGATCGCCCATTCTGCGTCATTGTGGTATTTTCAGCTGATTATGGAGAGAGCGTCTAATGCTTCATTCAGCTAATTGTCTTGGTTTAATGAATGATCACTCATCGAAATGGTGTTATTCTCTTTTGTTTGCTAGCCCACGGTTGCCAGCCTGAGTGGCCAGGTGTCCGATTTGAGGCTGCAATTATCGTCACTGCAACTGCAAGCAAGTGAGGAGCAGCGCAGCAAGGCGCAGTTGCAACAGCGAATTGAGCAATCTAAGCAACAGTCAGAACTCTTGCAGTCCAGACTTCAGAAACTGCAAGCAGATAATTCTATGAGGTTAGCCGTGAGTGGCGTGTTATATGTATTTGATTCTTCTTTATTTGGATTAATATAGTCAGTAACTTGTCTGTTCAGTGTTTTCTTTGTACAGCTCTTTGAATCAGTGCACGCTGCTTACAAATGTATTATTTATCTTGTAAATCTCAATCCCATCGATTGATCCAGTTGGCTTTTTTTAACTATAGTTATTTTTTACTTTAATGCGAAGTATATCAATTGTTCAGGTAAGTCACTTACTCAAAACCGACTCAAAATAAAAGTACTCAGCTACCCACCTTTATTTGATTGCTATAATGATTAAAATTGATTATCTCGCTGTTTTCGAACCACTTTCATTAATTTCATTTAACCGCTTGTCCACTGCTTGCAGCGGCGTTAGCAGCGCAGGTGTCGAGGAGCTGCGGCACCTCGTGGAGGAGGCCGAGCGCATCAAGAAGTCAGAGCACCGTTACAAGGACGAATGTCACCAGCATGTCAACAAACTCAAGGAGGAGATCAGGTGGGGGGCGGCCACCTCTTATGCTAAGTGAAGGCTAACCCTTGAAGCCCGAAAAAATATATATATAGGACTTATTAAATAATTGTTGACGATGTTGTTGATTGCGGACTTTCTGACAACACTGATTTAGTATGGAGATGGTTTCGGTTGCAGTTGGAAATTATTAGTGTTAGGTTTGAAATTGAATGCCTTTGTACAAAATTGTTCACTGAACATGGGATTTATTTTGACTGAATGCTTTTCCCGTCAAGTACAGGAGTATTATTTGATTTGTGCTACTACTTTGTATTAGGTTTATAGTTACACTATCTCAACGTTCAATTTCCTTGTCAGCGTCCACCCCCAACAGGAGCAACAAACAACAAGTGATATTTTAATGCATGACGCGACGTATCAATTAATAGGATATAAAGAAATTGTGTTGTGCTATCCAGATAAACAGTTACTATCTCGACCAGATGCTTGAACAGACCTTCAGGTTTTATCTATCTCAAAAACATGAACTTGTCAACATTATCCCGCAAACTTCTCACCGATGTGACTGGAACATATGTGGAAAGTTTCAGATACCATATACTTCAGTTATCAAGACGGAGCGAAGGGGTTAGGAATCCCGTTCTCTGTAAAACCTTTCCTCGAAGACGGCAAGACGAGCGGGGGGAGTAGAAGTACAAGCCTCTCCGAACCCTATTGTTAGGGTCGCTGAATGTGCGTGGCTGTAGTACGAATGATGTTAAGAGGAGGGAGATTGGTGAGATGTTTTTGAGGAGGAAGTTTGATGTGTTGGCGCTGAGTGAGACGAAGTTGAAAGGTGAGGGAGAATGTGAGTTTGGTGTTGTAAGTGGAAGAAAGTCTGGTGTGGAGGAAGATAGGGCACGAGAAGGTGTGGTCTTGATATTGAGTGATCGGTTGGCGGTGTTCTCAAGATTGATGTGGGTGAAAGTTAAGTTAGGCGTATAAAGATGGGCATTTGTGAGTGCTTACGGACCTGGCAGCGAGAGGAGTGAAGAGGAGAGAGAGCAATTCTGGACTGACCTGAGTGAGTGTATTGAGAGTTTTGGAGGTCATTTCAATGCAGTTGTACTGGGTGACATTAATGCGAGAGTTGGAGATGTAGTTGTTGAGAATGTGATAGGAAGGTATGACGTTCCCGGTAGAAATGACTGGAGAAAACCTGATAGGTCTGTAAATGGAGCAAGAGTTTGTGGTCCGGAACAGTTTGTTCAAGAAGCGAGATATTCACAAGTACACATAGGTAAGGATGGCCCATGGTGCAATGGTGGAGAGAGCACTGATGGATTTTGTGCTGATATCGAGGAGAGTAGTGGGGAGACTGTTGGATGTGCGGGTGTTGAGAGGGGAGGGTGGAGGCGTGTCTGACCATCTGCTGGTGGAAAGTAGATTAAGATTGGAGCAGAAGTGGAAGGGCAACAAACGAGTAGGAGGAGGAAGAGAGGTAGTGAAAGTGAGTGAACTGAATGTGAAAAGTAGAGCCGAGGAGTTCCAGCAGGCGTTGAAGGAAGAATATGACAACATTAGATACAGGACCAGAGAGATGTGGAGGAAGAATGGGAGACGTTAAGGGATGCGTTGCTGAGATGTGCGAAGAAGGTATATGGTGCGCGCCGTGTGGGCGGGTGCAGAAGGAAAGGCTGCGAGTGGTGGAACGAGGAGGTCAAACTGGCGGTGGCACGGAAAAGAGGAGCGTTTGAGGAGTGGTTGCAGGTGAAGTCGGAGGTGTCTTATGAAAGCTACAAAGAGAGAAGAAACAAGGTGAAACGGGTGGTGAGGAGAGCGAAAAGGGACGCTGATGCCAGGTGGGGCAGACAGTTGTGCCAGAATTTTGAGGAGAACAAAAAGATGTTTTGGAAAGAGGTGAAGAGGGTGAGAAAGGAAGAGACCGGGAAGGAGGAAGTGGTGGAAGATGAAAATGGCCAGTTGTTGTTGGAAAGTGGTGATGTACGGAAGAGGTGGGTCGAGTATTTTGATGAGTTGTTGAATGTCGAGGATGACAGAGAGGCTGCCATTGTTGCAGTGGGTGGTGGTGCTCGGATGCCAGTTTTGGGAGAAAGACTTGTTGCGGACATTACCAGGGAAGAGGTGCAGGCAGCGGTGGACGTGATAAAAGCAGGGAAAGCCCCTGGTTTGGATGGCGTTGCGATCAAGTGTCCGAAGAAGGGTGGAGTAGCGATTGTTGAATGGTTGGTGAGGCTACTGAATTTGTGTTTTGTGGTAGGCGTGGTACCGATTAAGAGGCGCAGTGCCTGCATTGTTCCGCTATATAAGGGCAAAAGAGATAAAAATGAATGCTGCAACTCGAGAGGTATCAGTCTGTTATGTGTGGTTGGTAAGTTGTACGGGAGAGTGTTGAGTAAAAGGATTAGAGACTGTAAGGACTGCGCAATTGGAGAGGAACAGTGTGACTTTAAGAGAGGTAGAGAGTGTACCGATCAGATTTTTGCTGTGAGACAGGTCTGTGAGAAGTACCTTGTCAAAGGTAAGGATGTGTTCTGGGCCTTCATGGATCTGGAGAAGGCATACGACAGGATTGACAGGGAAGCGCTGTGGAGGGTGATGCGTTTGTATGGAGTGAACGGACATCTGTTGAAAGCGGTGCAGAGTTTCTATGCTGACAGCCGAGTATGTGTCAGAGTGGGAAGCGAGGTGAGTGATTGGTTCACAGTGAAAGTGGGACTGAGACAAGGTTGCGTGATGTCTCCCTGGCTGTTCAACCTCTTTATGGGTGGAGTGGTCTGGGAGGTGAACGCAATTGTGCAGGGTCGTGGCTTGGAACTGTTGGAGCGAATGGGCGGAGTTGGCAGTTGAGCCAGTTGCCATTTGCTGATGATACGGCCCTGGTTGCGGATTCAGAGGAGAAGCTATTTAGGCTTGTGTCTGAGTTTGGTAGTGTGTGAGAGGAGGAAGCTTCGAGTGAACGTGGGTAAGAGTAAAGTAATGAGATGCTCGAGAACTGTCGATGCGAGCAAAATTAGTGTCACCCTAAATGGAGAGCTCATGGAGGAAGTTCAGTGTTTTAAGTATCTGGGCTCCCATGTGGAGATACTTGAACTAGTGGAAACTGAAGCGAAGGCGCGAGTGAAGGATGTAAAGTGTTGGGTACACTAAAGAGTGTAATTAGCTGTAGTACGTTGGGGGTGTTGTGGTCCCCACTGTGCTCTTCGGAGCTGAGGCTTGAGGGTGAGAGCGGAAGAGAGAAGGAGGCTGAATGTTTTCGAGATAAAATGTTTGAGGAGCATGGCCTGAGTAACGCTGAGAGACCGGATCACCCACGAGTGGTTTGAATCGGAACGGGGATGGTGAAGAAGTTGGAGGACAGAGTGGATTCGTGTTTGCTGGGATGGTTCGGGAACATGGAGAGGATGAATGAAGGGAGATTGGTGAAAATGGTGATGAATGTGGAGGCGAGTGGTCGCAGGCCTAGAGGTAGACCGAAGTTATGGGTGGATGGATGGTGTGGAGCAGGCGTTGGGAAGGAGAGACATGAATGTGGAGGTGGCGAGAGAGCGTGCAATGAACAAGCGTAAGTAGAGAATGGTTGTGAATGGTTGATTTTGACGCTGCTCTGATGTGCTTTCCCGCCCTTGGCATCCCTCTGTCGGGATGGTCGTGGGTGAGGGGGGCCCGGCCATTATGACGCTGCGGGGGTAAACCAGTGAAAGCTGTCGGGCCTTGCTGCTGACGACGGATCCTCAGACTACACTCGTGATCCAGAGTGTATGTTGATGGGGTACCGGCCGGACTTTTTAGCACAAAAGGGCTAAGTTGTATGAGTGTGAGCGTATGAGGGTGTGAGGTGCGCCTTGCCGTCGGCCACCCCCTTTTCTGGGGTATGCGGCCTAGTATATGTATCTGTATCAAGACCAGTCCTATCTATCAAAAGGATACCCTAGAGAAATTTAGGACAATTACCTAATATAATAGCTTTATTTATTTACCATAGGTAAACCATCCCTTTTGTTCCACTAGCTATGCTTATTATTCCTGATATTCCCCCATTGCGGGGGATTAGAATACTGCTACCGTAACCCCTGCGTGTCGTAGGAGGCGACTAATAGGGTAGCCCTGTAGCCAGGGCTTAGAATAGTGCTACCGCAATCCCTGCGTTTCGTAGGAGGCGACTAATAAATAGACGGGCGAGGGGGCTAGGAATCCCCTCCCCTGTAAAAATTTCCCTATAAGACGGCAAGACGAGCGGGGGAAGGAAAGGCTCCCGCCGCTCCGAATCCTATTGTTAGGGTCGCTGAATGTGCGTGGTTGTAGTACAAATGTAGCAAGTATGCGAGAGATACGTGAAATTTTTGTGAGGAGGAAGTTAGATGTGTTGGGGCTGAGTGAGGCTAAGTTGAAGGGTAAGGGCGAGTGTTAGTTTGAAGTTGTAAGTGGAAGGAAGTCAGGCGTGGATGAAGGTTGGGCACGAGCAGGTGTGGTGTTGCTATTAAATGAGTGACTGGCTAGTAGCATTACTGAGTAGTTAAAGGTGTTCTCAAGATTGATGTGGGTGGAAGGAAAGTTTGGCATAGAAAAATTAAAATTTGTGAGTCTTTATGGACCTGGTAGCGGTAGGAGTGAGGAGGAGAGGGAGCAATTTTGGACTGACCTGAGCGAGTGTTGAGAGTTTTGATACAGATACGGTTACAGACACTAGGCCACATCCTCCAGAAAGGGGAGTGGCCGACGGCAAGGCGCACCTCACACTCACACAACCTAGCCCTTTTGTGATAAAGGGTCAGGCCGGTAACCCCGCAACACACAATCTGGGTCGCGAGTGCGGTCCGAGGATCCGTTGTTAGCAGCAGGGTCCAACAGTTTTCACTGGTTCTCCCCCGCCGGGTCATGATGGACGCCCTTCTCCGCCCACCCACGACCATCCCGACAACGTGATGCCAAGGGCGGGAAAGCAAATCAGAGCAGCATCAAAATTACTCATTCACAACCATTCTCCACTCACGGCTGTTCATTGCACGCTCTCTCGCTACTTCTACATTCATATCTCTCCTTCCTAGCGCCTGCTTCACACCATCCATCCACCCAAACTTCGGTGTACCACTAGGCCTGCGACCACTCGCCTCCGCCTTCATCACCCTTTTTACCAATCTCCCTTCATCCATATTCTCCATGTGCCCGAACATTCTCAGATCACGCTTATCCACTCTGTCCTTCAACTTCTTCACCATCCCCGTTCTGGTTCGAACCACTTAGTTGGTGATCCGGTCTCTCAGCGTTATTCCAGCCATGCTCTTCAAACATTTCATCTCGAAAACATCCAACCGTCTTCTCTCCTCTTCTCTCACCCCCCAATTCTCAGCTCCGTAGAGCACAGTTGGGACAGTTTTGGAAGTCAATTAAATGTGGTTGTACTTGGCGACCTTAATGCGAGAGTGGGAGATGTAGTGGTGGATAATGTGATAGGGATTTCTGGCATTCCTGGCAGGAATGATAGTGGAGAAAACCTCATAGGTTTTGCACGGAGCAGGAGCTGGTTGTCCGAAACGGCCTGTTTAAGATGTGAGGTATCCTCAAGTTCACATGAGTAAAGATGGCGAATGGTGCAGTGGTGGAGAGAGCGTTGATGGATTTTGTGGTTAGTGGTGGGGAGGCTGTTGGATGTGCGGGTGTTGAGAGGAGAGGGTGGAGGATTGTCTGACCATCTGCTGGTGGAAGGAAGATTATGAGTGGAGCATAGGTGGAAGGGGAATAAAGGAGTGGGAGGAGGAAAAGAGGTAGTGAAAGTGAGTGAGCTAAAAGAGAAAAGCAGAGCGGAGGAATTCCAGCGGGCGTTGAGGAAGGAATTTGACGACGTGAGAGGGCAGGACCTGCAATATGTGGAGGAAGAATGGGAGACATTCAAAGATGCCTTGTTGAAATGTTCGAGAGATGTGTGTGGTGTGTGACGTGTACGTAGGTGCAGACGCAAGGGCTGCGAGTGGTGGAACGAGGAACTCAAACCGGCGGTGGCGTAGAAATGAAAAGCTTTTGAGGAGTGGTTGCAGACGAAGTCGGTGGTGGCCTATGACAACTACAAGGAGAGGAGGAAGGAGGTAAAGCGAGTGGTGAGGAGTACCAAAAGGGACGCTGTTGCCAGGTGGGGCAGACGGTTGTTCCAGAATTTTGATGACAAAAAGATATCCTGAAAAGAGGTTAAGAGGGTGAGAAAAGAAGGGACCGAAAAAGAGGAGGCAGTGAAAGAGGAAAACGGACAGTTTTTGACGGCAAGTGGTAGTGTGCGGAAAAGGCGGACCGAGTATTTTGATGAATTGTTGAATGTCGAGGATGACAGAGAGGCTGACATTGTTGCTGCGGGTGGTGGTGCGCGAATGCCGGTTTTGGAGAGAGACTTGTTGCGGATATTACTAGGGAAGAGGTGCAGGAGGCGGTGAAGGTGATGAAAGCAGGGAAAGCCCCTGTTCTGGATGGCGTTGCGACTGAGTGTCTGAAAACGGGCGGAATAACGATTATCGAATGGTTGGTGAGGCTACTGAACATTTGTTTTGTGGCAGGCGTGGTACCGATTGAGTGGCGCAGTGCCTGCATTGTCCCGCTGTAAAGGACAAAGGAGATGAAAATGAATGCTGCAACTCAAGAGGTATCAGTCTGTTGTGTGTGGTCGAAAAGTTGTATGGGAGAGGGCTGATCAAGAGGATTAGAGAATGTACGGATTGCGCAATTGGAGAGGAACAGTGTGGCTTTATGAGTGGGAGAGGGTGTGCTGATCAGATGTTTGCAGTGAGACAGGTGTAAGAGAAGTACCTTGCAAAGGGAAAGGATGTGTTCTGGGCCTTCATGGATCTGGAAAAGGCATGCGACAGGATTGACAGGGAAGCGCTATGGAGGGTGTTGCGTTTGCTCGGAGTGGGCGGAAAGCTGTTGAAAGCGGGGCTGAGTTTCTATGTTGGGAGCCGAGCATGTGTCAGAGTGGGAAACGAGATGAGCGATTGGTTCACAGTGAAAATGCTTCTGAGACAAGGCTGCGTGATGTCTTCTGGCTGTTCAATCTCTATATGGACGGAGTGGTCAGGAAGGTGAACGCCAGTATGCCAAGTCGGGTGTTGGAAACGAATGGGCGGAGTTGGCAGTTGAGTCAGTTGCTGTTTGCGGATGATACGGCGCTGGTGGCGGACTCAGAGGATAAGCTATTTAGGCTAGTGTTTGAGTTTGGTTGGGTGTGTTAGAGGAGGAAGCTGCGAGTGAATGTGGGTAAAAGTAAAGCAATGAGATGCTCGAGGACTCGATACCAGCAGAATTAGTGTCCTCCTAAATAGAGAGTTGTTGGAAGAAGTTCAGTGTGAGCGTAAAGTGTTGGGTGCACTGAAAAGCCTAATGAGCTGCAGGACATTGGGGATGGAAGCAAAGAGAATGCTGTATGAGGGTGTCTATGTCCCAACTGTTCTGTACGCAGCTGAGACTTGGGGGGTGAGAGCTGAGGAGAGAAGAAGGTTGAATGTTTTCGAGATGAAATGTTTGAGGAGCATGGCTGGAGTGTCGCTGAGGACAGATTCACCAACGACGTGGGTAGAATCAGAACGGGGATGGTGAAGAAGTTAGAGGACAGAGTTGAGCCGCGTGTTCTGAGATGGTTGTGCACGTGGTGAGGATGGATGAAGGGAGATTGGTGAAAATGTTGTTGAAGGCAGAGGCGAGTGGACGTAGGCCTAGAGGGAGACCAAAGTTTGGGTAGATGGATGGTGTGGAGCAGGCGTTAGGAAGGAGAGACGTGAGTTTGGAGGTAGCGAGAGAGCGTGCACTGGATAGGCTTGAGTGGAGAATGATTGTGAATGGATGAGTTTTGACGCTGCCCTGATATGCTTTCCCCTCCCCTTAAGCTACTGGTTCACGGGTCGCACGGGGTCACGATCCAACCGGGAGTTTGAACACCCATTTTTCCTTCGGGACCCTTTGACTCTTCACTATCTCTTCTCTTCTACCTTTTTCTGGTTATGCTTTCACCTCGTTTACTCCTTTTACTCAGTTTGTTTCGTTGAAACTTCATTAACTTATTTCTCTTCTCATGACAACTTTCCCCCACAGTGTTTTTTTTACTTTACTTGTCATTTTTTTCTTACTAACTTATTTTGTTTGTTATCTTAAGCATTTCTCTTGCTTTATTTATTTACTTTATTAATTACTTTCTGTTTGTTAACCTCTTGTTTCTCATTTTTTTTATGCATGTTTTCTTGAATCTATATTCCCCAACTATCAAGGTGGCCAAAGTAGCAAAGTTGACGACGGATAACGCTGTAAATGATATGACTGAATCAGGCCTCTGCGATGTGGTGGACCGGGGGGTGGGACAACCTTCAGCAAACCCGTTGTTGGGATAGAGCTGTTGGAAAGTCTTGCTTAACCGTCGAAATACTGTGTTGCAGGGAAAACGAACCTCACATAGCTCACAAGTGGTGCTCGTTGGAAGAGACAGAAAACACTTGCTGTATGCGCTCCGAGGTGGGCGTGGGCATGTTGAAGTGGCTCCTCGGAACTCTCATGGATTCTTTAATAGAAATTCAGCAAATGTTGACGACCCAAACTTCTTCCATTGGACAACTCTTCTGAACAATGGCTGTTACAAAAACAACAACAACGGTTATCGCAAGATAATGACGTATCAGCGTCACCATTTGGCGGACGCTCTCCAACACCGCCATCACCAGGCGGTCGCGCCTAAATAGTGGACGTAAACCCCCTTCATCCCAGGCTGCCAGATGGAGAGATGATGGGTCAACAGCAGCCTTCACTTTGGAAACAAGACACACAACCGTAACGCGGGTGCGGTACATGCTTCTTCCGGACGAAAGCCCGGGAGAAGCCGCCGCAATCGTGTACGACCACGTGAACGATACGCTGAAAATCAGAAAATACTTGAAATATTTTTCCAAATAAAAACTTCGCTAAGTTCTTCACCGTCAAGGCAATCTTGGGAGAGAACCTGGTTGATACTAATTCTATACAAGCTAATTGACAACTCCGCGCTGCACTGGGGGGACCCCTGAAGCGCATCAGCGAGCTTAAGAGTGGCTCCCTCCTGGTAGAGGTGAAAGACGAGGAGCAAAGTAGGAACATTCAGAACCTAAAACAACTACATAATACACCTGTAAAGGTTGATGAGCACCCTACTCTCAACACGATACAAGGAACTATCTATTATAAAAACAGAATAAAACACTCCGACGACGATATTCTTACTGAACTCGCTGATCAGCAAGTCACCAAAATATTCAGAGTGAAACGACGGCGAAGCGGAGTTGAGGAGTACACTGGTGTCTACATCCTCACCTTCAATCTCTGTTCTCTGCCTTCTGATGTCCACATTGGCTGGACACAGTGCTCGGTTCGAGAATACATCCCTAATCTCGTACGCTGCTACAACTGCCAAAAGTTTGGTCATGGAAGTGATGCCTGCCGATTAAGGAACTTAGAAAGTACATGCTTCCGCTGTGGTAAGGATGCACATGGCCACAATTGTGACCGACCTGCTAATTGCGCAAACTATTCAGAGGACCATCCTGCGTCATCACGCGAATGCTTCTATTACAGACTCGAAAAGAAGATACTCGCTGTGCAAGCTAGAGAACGCCTTTCCTACCCCGAAGCCAAGAGACAAGTAACCGACGAATTCATCCGCCCGATTTCTAGCATTGCTGCAGTGCCATCGGGAACACATGTAACCAGGGTTCCTTCTAACCTACAACGCGATGCTCTTTATCCTCCTCGAAATAGAGGAAGCCCCCGACGACAGTCATTTGCACTGTCCGGACACTCGGAAATTCCGTTGGAAATGCCTTCCCTCACTCCCACCTCACCTCTTCCATCACTTGCTGATCGACGTGCAATGGGAGTCCCAGACCTAAATCTAGACAACGACCTACCTTTATTGGAGGCAGCACCACCTAAAGAAACGCTGCCACCTCAACGCGTTCCTCGCCAGCCACACAAAACAAAAACCCTGGGGTCTCTCACCAACGTTAAACCGCCTTACTCCAAGCCCAACCAAGATTACCCTTGGTAACCGCGCAGACTAGCCGAATTACTGCTCAACTCATATGTCATTCTGGTACCTTTATTAGGGCACCAAATGCCCCTTCACCCCTGCCTCACTAAGCCGCTCCAGATTATAATCCTAAGGGAAATGCGCCCAACACAGTATTGAATAATACCCACCCTACCTCATCATCGCCTCAGGTAGGAGAAACTCGCTTGCCGCTTACCAGCGCTTAGCGCACTAATTCCGACCTGGACGACGATGATCCAAACTGAAATGATCCTACGATGACTCGTAGCCAAAAGAGAAGCTCCAGCGATACTCATCGAGCGCGGCCGACAGGCCGTGAGTGACATAGTCTACAAAAGCGATATATAATTTGACCTTATCAACTCAAGCCCAGACCTTGAATTCCTTTAACCTGAACCACAATGTCTTATACCCTCGTCCTTCAATGGAACATAAGAGGATATCATGCTAACTATGCTGAACTATTGAAACTAACCCAAACCTATAATCTGATGGTAGTTTGTCTCCAGGAAACATTCCTGGGACTGTACAAACCATCTTTTCCCAGTAGGTATAAAGCCCACTTCACGCCGCTCGCTGCTGATGCTCTACCGGGCACTGGTCTGGCTACAATAGTAAATCAAGCTATCACATGCACTTCAATTCTTCTACAACCAACTCTGCAAGCTCAAACGCCCCGTTACTATTTGTACATATACAGACACTAGGCCGCATCCCCCAGAAAGGGGGGTGGCCGAACCTCACACCCTCACACGCTCACACTCATACAACTTAGCCCTTTTGTGCTAAAGGGTCCGGCCGGTAGCCCCTCAACTTACACTCTGGCTCCCGAGTGCAGTCCGAGGAACCGTCGTCAGCAGCAGGGCCCGACAGTTTTCACTGGTTTACCCCCGCCGCGTCATAATGGCCAGGCCCCCCCCACTCACGAACATCCCGACAGCGAGATGCCAAGGGCGGGAAAGCACATCAGAGCAGCGTCAAAATCAACCATTCACAATCATTCTCCACTCACGCCTGTTCATTGCACGCTCTCTCGCCACCTCCACATTCATGTCTCTCCTTCCCAACGCCCGCTTCAGACCATCCATCCACCCAAACTTCGGTCTACCTCTAGGCCTGCGACCATCTCACTTCATCCATCCTCACCATGTGCCCGAACCATCTCAGTACACGCGAATCCACTCTGTTCTCCCACTTCTTCAACATCCCTGTTCTGCTTCGAACCACGTCGTTGGTGATCCGGTCTCTCAGCATTACTCCAGCATGTTCCTCAAACACTTCATCTCCGAAAACATTCAACCTTCTTCTATCCTCTGCTCTCACCCCCTTAGCCTCAGCTCCGTAGAGTACAGTTGGGACGACAACACCCTTATACAGCCCTCTCTTCGCTTCCATCCCCAACATCCTACAGCTCATTACACTCTTTAGTGCACCCAACACTTTACATCCCTCCTTCACTCGCGCCTTCACTTCAGTTTCCACTAGTTCAGTTTTCTCCACATGGGAGCCCAGATACTTAGAACACTGAAC
>SDVV010008527.1:0-17162 GCA_016164225.1 Gammarus roeselii | reverse complement strand
TAGCAAGTTATTTTTATGGATTGCAGGATACTGGATGTTTAGAAATGGGTTATTAGACATTTCTAATGATCTCATCATGCAATACTTATTTGGAGAGGGAAAAGTATACAGCCACCGGTTCTCTTACGTGTTGCAAGAAGCGGATAAAAGGGATGGAATAAAAGGACTGGGGAAAACTGCATCAATATTTCCTCCCTGGGAGACAGTTACACGAAAGAAAAAGAGAGGCTAGAGTCTCTCTATACCTTGTTACTGGGCCATTGAAGGTGCGAGGTGTCAGCGATGAGGATTGAATTTAGAGATTGATTAGCACTGTGTTAGTGAAGAAGAAGAAGGATGTGCTAGTGATGAGAAACCGAGGTGAGACAATGGAGTGTAAATGTGATCGGGTGTTTAAAATCGGCGGAAAATCGACTGTGGGAAGGCTCGTGAAGTTGTGATGGTGTTGATAGTGCTACGAGTCATAAGTGAGCAATGAACTGAAATAAAGGCTTGTCCAGATTATTACACGTAAAAGTGAAATAAAAATAATAAACGATGGAAGTTCGTGATTGCACATGGACCTGGCCACCAGTGTGATAAGCTTTGGATGCTGGAACAAAGAGTGTTACCTTATGGTAAATCATATAGCCTACATTGTGCTCAAAAAAGGGAGCAATAAACAAGGAAGCAGACTTGGAACCTTTTTGGTAAGATTGTGCTCTATATAGGAAGCAATGAACAAGGAACCAGGCTTGGAACATATTTGGGAACATTGTGACTCATATAGAAAGTAATAAACAAGGAAGCAGACTTGGAACATATTTGGGAACATCGTGCCCCATATAGAAATCAAATATTATTTCAATTAGAAACGTTGCAGAATAGCTGAATATTTTAATGAAATCTTTGCAAGCGACGGAAAGCACATATACAAAGAGAATATGAACGAACCTAAAAAAATGTTTGGGTGTGTACGAAATGCCGATAATGCAAAAGCCATCTCGGTTCCCACACTCCCCACCCATAACCACTCATTTCCCAAAAAGGACCAAATGTGGTCACCGAGCCCAGCAGGTGTAAATTTTCTCGTCAGAAAACACAAATTATTTTGGTGACGAAGGCAACGCGTGACTGAGTCTTAAGGGTGGGTTAGAAATTGTCCTGCCATATGTCCAGCTCCTCATCAACACATCCATTGCGACAAATGCCTCCCTCAAAAATTTGCAACATGTGCTCATCAAAGCAATCCATGAAAGGGGGAGCTAAATGACCCCTATGATCATAGCCATAATCCTTTCACCCGCAACTTGTAAAATGTCGGAAAAGATTATCGCTCGTCAACTTCTTAACTACCTAGTTGACGTGCGCAAATTTTTTCTATGGTTTTGGCAGTTGCTTGTATGAGGCAAATGGGTCTAAGATTTCTGGGGTCGTTTACTGTCCTCTTTTTATGGATTGCATAGATGGCAGTATTCGTGTAGACAAAAGACCTTTACGGAAGACACACTACTCAAAATCTCAGAATTTGTATACAAAACGTAGAAAAAAATCAATCAGTGCTAGCGCTGCTGGACTTCTCTAAAGCATTTCACAGTGCAACTCAAGACATCTTGCTGGAAAATGTTTGAAAGTGAACGTCCAAATATCCTGGCTTGGCAGTTACTGCAGATATCGATTCCAATCTGACGTGCTAGACGTTAAACTTACCAATTCTCAATGACCGGTAAATTTCAGTGTGCCACAAGGATCAATTTTCGGACCGGTTCTTACCTTCTGTTTATTAATGACATCATTAGCGGAAACCGTTTCGACAACACCAGAATGAAATTTTAGGCTGATATGTTTAGTTGTTGATTGCTAGACCGGCAAAATAAAGTAGAAAAACTGAATAAGTATACATATATATAACTCGTATTCTTCAAATCTGCTCTAAAGGTGCACTAGACTTTGAAACTTTCACCACTTCATTTTGCTAGGTTAGTGTTAGTGTTGAACAATCTGATAAGACTTTTTCAGAGAGCACTCTTTAGAAGACAAATATTGAAAAATATCCTAAGAAACCTCATTTCCTCGACCAAGAAGAATTTATTTAGTTTGCCATGCAGCCGCGTTCAAGTTCAAAAGCTGAAAGTTACCGCTGATCCAAGTAATTTAACGATCACGTGAATGAGCAATATTTATATATTGTAAGGAAGCCAAACTAATTGTATACCGACAATCACCTGTTTTATGGCAGTTGACCAGGTTGGAGAGTTGGCGCTGAGTAGTATAGTACTAGAACGGGTTCACACAAGCAGAATGGCAAAATGTTCTTCTTCAAAACGCAGGTCATTCGTGCGCATTTCTTCAGATGGTAATTGTTAATACACTTCAGAAATTATATAAGACTATTTTGATGCTTTAAATGACTTCCATGTTGTCTTATGAACCCTGTTCCACCTATATAAATTGTAAACAGAAATCTAGTGCACTTCAAAGTTAATACAAATAAAACCCAGTGCATTATCCTGGGATCAGAAGCAAGTACAAGAAGAGTGCTCATGAATGTTGATGTTGATTAAACAGGCAAAAAAATCCTTCTCGATACTAGAGTCAAAATTCAGGAAGTTTGTCTTGATCCCAATATGACGTTTGGACATCATGTTGCAATCTCTTCGTGACCGTTACCTTTTCGAACCCTTAGCGATAGAGACGACTGGCGTTATTGTCAAGTCCAGCAGCCTCCTGGTCCGCGACATCGGCCGACGGTTATCTGCCGCCTCCGGGGACCCTCTCAAAATGCTCTGGCTTTAGCAGAGGCTGGGACTTGATGTGCAATGTGGCAACGCTTTGAGTGTTGAATTAACTTGTAAGTCTTATAACTCGGGTTGTTATAGATCGGACCATTGTTAAGGCCGTAACTCCAGCAGGGCTGGAGGCAGCAGTAGTATGGTTCGATGCCATAACCTCTGGCGAGTGTTGGGGCCAGGGGTCTCCCTATCTTTGGGGCCTTAGGAAATAAATGGTGGAGGCATCTTTCTGGGGCCTTCGAGCCTTAACAAAATACGTTTGGTTGACCACATTTCCATTATTCAGTTCAATTATGGTCTCCATGTGTCAGAAAAAATGTTTTTCAAATATCTACCAAACCAATCCCTTCTCTGTGCAATAAATCAAGTTGAAAAGCTTTGTTCCGAACTGATGAATAAGTTGCCTGGTCACTGTACGTAAATAAAAACTGAAACCAAAATAAATCTACTCACAAGATTTACTTAAACAACAGTTATTGTACAGAGTTTCCTTGCTAAACAACTTTCGTAATACGGTCGGTGGGAATATTTGATAGGCCATATTGCTTGGACCTTTTCACAGCGCCCCTGAATGCTAGAAACATGTTTTTGAGTCGTACGGTAATGCAACTCGACTTTAAGTCTAGACTCCTTGTAATCAACGCTGTGCTATTTTATCTCATTTAAAACACTTCCTTATACCATGTGGGGAATTGGCACGAAAGTATTCCTCACAGACATTCCGAGCATCGTGAACCTCACTTCAACGGTAGCCCATGACGAAACATCAAAAAGAGTGATCAAGTGATGCCTAATGTAAAGAAGCTTAGCTGGCTGAACATCTATGAACGACTGGAGCTTAGTGATGCTATACAATGCTAGTTTTTGAAATTCAGAATAAACTTTCATTTCAAACGGTATTGTGTTGTCGACTCATGAGGTTGTCCAGCAACGATCAACGCAGAACAAAAATAATTTTGACACCGAGTTCGAGAGCACAGTGACTGGTGTCAACTCTTTCGCAGTATCAGGTCAAACATGTTCCAACAATCTATCGGCAGACATTTAGAATTGCGCTGACGTATTTTCTTTCAAGCAGAAATGCACCACACTTATGCTTGCCCGTCGGCAGGGGCTGACAGAAGGAACACGTGATGCCGATTAACCATAAATTGATAACGAATGATATATTATGTGGCTCGCGCAAAGCATCAACACCATCATTCCACCAACAGAACACGAACGTAATTTTATTTAGCGATACATACATAGCAATTATTTTGTTTTCCTGACTTTTTATTTGTCGTTGTCTTCGAACTCATAGAAACTGTTAATTCAAATACGCTGTGTACTATTGCCATATTGTAACTTCAGCTCGTTCTGTCCCTTAAACTTAGTATTGTGTTTACAAGTGTTTACAAGTGTATGAAGACAACAACAGGACTATTAGCCCAAACTAAGTTGCCTTTTGATAGCAAGATAGCAAGTTATGAAGTAGAACGTCCGATAGAGCTTCATGTGCCATTTCTGTTTTTATAACATCAAGAAAGGGAACGTTTAGCTATTTATCGAAGATTTATGTAGAAATTATCGCGCCGAAACTTAGTCGTTTTGATTGTATTGCTGTTTACAACCTCCGCTGGATATTTGTTCCATTCTTCGGCAACTCTAGACGTGAAGGAATTGCGCGTGGTGTCGAGTGAGAAACGTTTCCCAACGATTTTGTATCCATTGCTCCTAGTCACTCCTTTCGAGTCTAGAGTGAAAAGGCTCACTCGGTCGACGTTTTCCTTACCCTTCATAATCTTCCATACTTCAATCATGTCGCCTGTGACACGACGTTTCTCTAGCGAATAAAGATTGAGTTCACTTAGCTTGTCTTCATACGATTTATTCCGCAGCGAAGGGATGAGTTTGGTAGCTCTGCGTTGAACCTTCTCTAATTTAATAACGTCTTTTCTATGATACGGAGACCAAAATTGAACGAAATACTTAAAATGTGGTCTAACAAATGCTTTGTATAACTTGACCATATTGTCTTTGTTTTTGTATGCGATAGTGCGGGATATCATACCTAGCATTTTGTTGCCTTTCTTGGCGGCATCGTTACATTGCTTGCTACTTTTTAAGCCGTTACTAATGATGACACCTAAATTTTTCTCTTCGGTGACAGGAATGAGTTTCTTTCCGGACATTGAATATTCTTGTTTGAGGATATGAGGACCTATGTGCATAACTTTACATTTGTCTAAATTAAATTTCGTTTGCCACTTTTCTGACCAATCAACAATTTTGTTCAAGTCTAGTTTGACCTGCTGACACTCTAGTCCAGTTTGTACTCTTCCTCCTATCTTAATGTCTTCTGTAAACGTGCTAATGTTTGAGAGTACGTTG
Organism: Gammarus roeselii; assembly: GCA_016164225.1. Classification (NCBI taxonomy): domain Eukaryota; kingdom Metazoa; phylum Arthropoda; class Malacostraca; order Amphipoda; family Gammaridae; genus Gammarus; species Gammarus roeselii. The sequence continues at coordinate 12,018 of SDVV010008527.1, read as the reverse complement.
CTATCGAGATCATTAATGAATATTGTAAAGAGAACTGGACCTAACACGGATCCTTGACGCACACCGCTTGTGACATTACCTCAGGGGGAGGAAGCTTTTTTTTTACTAACTAGGCGCTTGAGGGGGACTTTATCAAAGACCTTTTGAAAGTCAAGGTAAATGATATCGATTGGAGATTTTGTGTCGTGGATTTCTATTATATTCTTGAAAAAAGTAGCAGGTTCGTAATACAAGAACGGTTGTGTCTAAATCCATGCTGAGAGTCGCCAATCAGTTTGTTTAATTTTAAAATTTTGTAATTATATCCGTTATCAAACTTTACTGAGGTGAGACTAATTGGACGGTAATTGCCGGGACTCTTTTTGTCCCTTTTTTTAAAAATTGATTTACCGTTGGCTTCTTTCCATTTTGAGGGGCAGGTGCCATTTGTGAGAGATTGGGTGAAAATGTTCAATAAATGATCGACGATTTCGTTTCTAGTCTCTTTTAGAATTCTGGGATGAACTTGGTCTGGATTTTCAGTTTATCTATAAATTTAATAACTTCGGCGGGTGAAAAGTTCACTATGCTGAGGGTTTTAATTTGTCTTTCCGCAATGATATCCTCATGATTAGGATTATCTTGATTCACTGACGTAAAACCGAACAAAAGTATTCATTAAGTAGAACACTCATTTTTTGGTGTCGTCCATTTCTAGTTCACCAGCGTCGTTCTCGAGAGGACCAATTACAGATCTTGATTTTTTTTTACTCGAAATATGACTAAAAAATTGTTCCGGATTAGTTTTGGCATTGGGGGCAATTTCATTTTCATAATCCTTCTTCTTACGTTTCGGAACCCTCTTTAGATCCCTTCTGCTGATTTTGCATTCCTTTTTTTTGCTTTGTCGTCATGCGGATGTTTCTGTTTTATCGAGTGCTTTGCTTTCTTTCGTGATTGAAGACGCTGCAGTTATCCTTTCCAGTACTTAGGCTGATTGGCTGCTGTTCGCCTGTTTTTGCGCGGGATATGTTCATATTCGCTATTTTTAAGGGCAGTCAAGGAACTTTTCCGCAGTTTGTTGAGGTTTTCAACTCGAGATCAATCAAAAAACCTTGGAGAGTTGTAGTTGTGGTCGCTGGTTCTCAGTGGTTCGCCCACTTCGACGTTCGTGACATGAGAGTCGCCTGCACAAAATGGGAGATGAAGAATATTGCTACCTCTTGTAGGTTTCTTCGCCATTTGGGTCATGAACTTATCGTCTGCTGTGCATTCGTTAGTTTCCCAATCAATGTCGGGGATATTGAAGTCTTCAATCACTATACTGTGTTGTGTTGTGACGACATCGATGAGGGTGTTGTAATGGTCGATGTCATCTGCTACCTTACTTTTGGGGGTCGATAGACGAGGGTAATTTGACATTTTATCTGTTTACCGACTACTTGGATTGATACTCTATCGTGTCTGCTGTTAGGAATAGTGACTTCTAATATTTGCAGACTGTTTTTCACAAGAAACAGCACTCCTCCGCCCTCTCGGTCTTCTCTATCTTTGTATAATAGTGAGTAACCGGGGAGAGTAAATTAGCTTGAATAATGCCTGGTGCCCAATTTAATCCACGTTTCTGTGATTGCGATTATGTCGATACATTCATTCATTGCAAGGATACCTAGTTCGTCGATTTTGTCGCGGAGACTTCTAGCGGTCACATTGCAACATTTGAGAGTACCGTTAGTCACATTAACATGATTTTCTGGACTGAATCTTCTTCTACTATGAGGCATTGATTGTGTCGGAGCCAAGACTTTCGTTTTCGGTAACTCGGGTTGTACGAGCGGAGCGGCGACTATTGCCTTTAACTCGGACTGGACTGACGACAGGAACTTTTTTGCTAGAACCTGCGGTGATATTTTGATAGGCTCTTGTATTTGTTGTGTATCTAGTGTTGAAACGGGTGGAGGCCGTTGGGTCATCTCGTCGGGTACTGCTGGAGGAGTTGAGGGTATGATATCGAGTACGTTTTTTGGCTTATTTTTGGTGACAAGGCCAGCGCCTATGTTTTTAAGGATGTTTTCGATTGAATCAAGTTCATACGTGTTTATGCGAGCCTTGTTGATGATTTTATTAAAGTTATAGTACTTTGGGTCAATCATCGTTTCCCAATTATCAGAGAAACTGATTTTCTGTGCTCTGCAAAAAGTTTCTGGGCGATTGTTATGAAAGATCATCTTGCTTAACTTGTATCGGGTTTGGTTCGGATGGGGCAAGATGCCAGTGACATGTATGTTCTCGTGTGAATCTTTGACATTTTTTAACATGGTTTTGTACCTTTTCCATGTCGATTCTGTTTGTGACACGTCTCTAGCTTCGACTTGAATTATAATTAGTTTAGCAGAAGGTATCTTTTCCGTTACAATTTTGCTTTCAATTTCGTCGATTTTTAAGTCTGTTTTGTCGAGTATTTTTGTTGAATTCTCCCTTTTCGCTCATTTGATTTGAGGTAGGTGGCATTTTAGTCACCAATCACTAAAACTTCCTCTGTATTCTGAGAGTCCATTTCATCGGGCAATACGCCAAAACGATTACGTATGTCGGGTCGGATGTGGTGAGATATTGGCCGAACGTGTGGTGCATTGTCACAGCGTAACTGCCTCTTGCTTACTACCGTAGTGTACGATGCCTCGTTATATTTGAATGGATTTTCAGTCGATTTGGTACTGTCATTGGTCTTTTCGTCTAGAGCTGTAAGCTTCTTGGCCAATTCAGAGTCTATGTGCACTTGAAGTTCTTTCATTTGAGTTAGGGTGGCCTCAGCAGTTTCTTTGACTTTTGCTAGTTCGCTGTTCATCAGATCTTTGAATTCGTGGAATTGTTTCAACACGTTTTTCAATTTTGATTCAATAGCTAGCCGCTGGGTATCCGGGTTGACTTTCGTTGTGTTGGAAGGCATGGCGGAATTGTGCTTTCAGTTGTTTCATTTGTATTGTCCCAGACAGTAATTATTTTGGTTTTCTAGGAAAAACAAGAGATGGTAAGCAAAACATTTTTGAACCGTTTCCGTACTATCTTCTTAGCCATATCAAATTTTGTATGTTTTGCATGTTCTTATTCCGATAGGTAAACTTAAAAGAACGTATTTGTATTGTTTCCGTATTTCCGTAAAGCAAGTCATTCATCGCCCCGCAACGACAGGGAATCTCCTCTCATATCGTCACTCTAAATATGCCTGGCTCGGATCACATAGGCATGTATGGCAGTGGCTCTATAACTCCCATTGGCCCACACATAACAAGAAAACGTTCTCTACCCAAAGTATTTGGCGAGTCAATAATTAATTGCTTTATAAAACTGTCTGATGTCTGATGGCAAAATAAGCCTCCGCACACGATGTTGAAATTCCAGGAAGCCTTGAGCCTTTTGATCGAAGTGTCATGCCTCCTCGATCAAAAAGCTCAAGCGTCCGGGACTTTGAACATGGTGTGCGGAGGCTCATTTTGCCCTGAGACATTGAACAGTTTTATGAAGCAATCAATTGATGACTCGCCTTTGGGGTAGAAAACGTTTTTAGGGTATGTGTGGGCCAATGTGAGTTATAGAGCGGAGGCTTTTAGGTGTCATCAGGATGAGGTGCATATTCATTGTGTACTTTCAATATAATTTTATATTCTTCAGTTCGTGACATTTTCCGGAAAGATTGGTACTTTTGTTCAGAAAGAAAAGTAAGGTGCACACTACCGCTCATACAGGGTCCTGTTTACTCGATTACATTCGAGATGTGATGAACGCGAGACGGCCGTGCATTAAGCTTTTTTTGATAGTTCTTTGATCGTGACACAACACAGGAATAGTCGTGTATTTATGTTCAGCTAAACAAGAATGATGTACCCTACCGTTCATAAGCGGTCCCATTTATTCAGTAACACATAGTGATGTCCTCTTTATTGTTACTGTATCTGATTTGATGGTCTTAGCTTATCATCATGTGTATTGTAGATTCATTGTTTAATGATTTAGAATTTATTTAGGGCCTATTAGAGGAATGTCAGAATACGCAGATAATTTGACTAGGCCTTCGTCAGTGTCAGCTGTTCAGCAGAGAACTTGTGACCTAAATTTATTTAATATTAACTTATAATTGAGGTTCACGGAGACAATTTACCTCAACGTCCCACCAATGGATTGACGTTGTTAGCAGATATTCTCTATTCTCCATTGCTCAATAAGTCAGGACAAACAAAAACGTTACGTTGGACTGTTGATTTCAATAAGAATAAAAATATAAGTGATATCAGCAGACATTTACTCAATTTCAGGACAATTTACTCCTTCAACTGACATTTCATATAACAAAATTGGAGAAGAAAATGGTCCAACATGAGACTACATTACTTTACTCACACAATGTTTGAAACATGAAGACACAAATTTTGAAATTAATTGCATCGTTAACATGACATGTAGCACATCAACGGCAAAAAGAAATACATTAAGATGAGTTAATTTTTTTAGGTCTAATGATTAAACAAGTTTCTACATGAACGAGATAACTGGAAATTTTAGTATATGAGCAGGAAAAAAGGGTAAAATGAAATTCGTGAATAACGAATTGTTGTCAGGGCAAATTGCATAGCGGAAGTAAATCCCAAATCAAGAATTTTCGCACGAACAGGTTGGAACTGGTATTATTTCAGTTTACGTTTGAATTATCCTATACTGTTACTCGTCTTGATATCTATAACAATTGAATTCAAAATATTAGCAGTTCTGTATTATAAAAATAGCTGGGACTGTGTGGATCAGTTACGGTGATTTTCAATAATTTATGGTACGATCAATTAAACAAAGAGTCATTTCAAATGAAAAAATAGTTTTCAATGTAAGTTAATTGATTCAAAGCTTTGTAAACAAACACTGCAGGAAAAAAAATTATGTTGTGACACAGTGGGAGAATGTCCTATTGACAAATGAGGCAACCTGTGGTTACGTCTACTAGATAGGTGATAGTTTTCTAATGACATGCTTTTGACTAGGAATAATAGGTGTTAAGCTTGTTTTGCAGGTAGAAGCATTAATGTTTATTCGATTAGTAAGAAAGGAATGAATAGGCTGCAGTTTAAAAAAAGAATGTGTAAGAGTTGGAAGACAATTTCACATTTTCTATAATATGCCACACGAGTTGGGTAATTTCCCGGTTATGGAAGAGACGTGATATTCCCTGTTGTCTCTGGTCTGCTATAACACCGAGAAACAGACGCAATTGGTTTACCTTTCAATTCGACTTGTATGTTTGGAATGGGATTTTTCTCCTTTTTCCCCTTTTCACTAACTCTATTATGGTGTATGCAAAAGTGTTGTTTTATTGTTCTACAAGAAATAATACCATAGCGTTTGAGTAGGAACAAGGATTTTTATTTATATTATTTTAATCTTCGAGCATTGAGGTAAAACAAACAGATCTAAAATAGAAAGAGCAAATCTACATCATTGAGGCGGCAAATCCACATCATTATTTATCTTGGTCAAATATTTTTCCTGAATCGGACGGTTACGGATTTTGACAAAAAATATATACCTAAAGCGGATTTATTGTCTGATATCGGATTTTATACAAATTTCTCTAATCACTGAAACTTATTTACCGATCACTTCTATCTCTTATTTTGCACATTCTGCTGCCTACTCCCAGGGATACCTCAGCCCTTCAATTCACTCCCACATCATCCATCAATCCATGCCTTTTTGGAGACTGAAAATGAAATTGAAACCAGTTTTTGCGTCCTGATCTCTCTCTCCAAAGGACCGTGGAAGGTTTCTAATTGCTTGGGACTTTGATTGCTGGAGCGAGCTCTTTTACTGGCCAGATGCCTTTCCTGACGCCCGCCCAATGATGCTGTAGGGGTTTCGTACCCACGTCTCACGTGTGGAAGGCTATTGCTAAATCCGCTTTTTCATAGAGAATTATGTTAGAGCCTGTACGTAATACTTGAAAATCCACCGACTGAGAAAAAGAAAATGAGGCCTCTATATATATTTCGCAATTTTTGAATGCTTGAAAGAAGAGGTCTTTTTTTTCCACCAATCGATCGTTTTCCTCGTTGCAATAGCGGCGTTTGGCTGAATTGCTCCATAATCTTCTCGACGATGAGTGGCCGATCGTGCCCAGAGCTTTCAACCATGTGCACCTCGACGGCTCTTGACTTCTCTTCTAATTCGTGTTGGCCTCCTCTTCCAAATCCACACCTTCTTCCTGACCGTGCCTCTCCAGTCTAACAAAATACGAACAACGGAAGAGCTGGTCAACAGTTTATTTATTTATCAGATGTTTCCATCTTATTTTTTTGATCGGTAATTAAACTTGATTAAAATATGTCGATAGCAATGGGAACGCCGATAGAAACCGAAACCAAAATTCCAGTGTCTACAACCGATACTCAGATGCATTACTAAACTCTTTGTTTTCCTTATACATAAGTGGATGTAAGCGTCCATAAAACGCAAATGCGAAGGAAGTAAGGAATTAGATACGAATAAGTAGCGATGGGGAGCGGGATGGCCGGAGTCAGGCGGGTGGGAATCGGAACCGGTTTTGGTGGGGGCGGAGCTTTAGGACGTGGACGGACGGCTTATATAAATATATTTTAATAGGTTACATAGATAGTATGTTTACATATACATATATAGGCTCCCGTTGGTATTTTTTATCGCATTTTCAATGCTAGGCATACTGTATTGCAATTCATTGCATGTCATGTTGCATATCTGCAATTTCATTGCTAGTCCTCTGAGTGCTTAGGGATAATAATAATATACACTATTTGATAATTTTTATTGATTTTAATTCTAACAGTTGCGTAATAATATACATGCAGTATTGAAAGTCAAACCCTCACAAATATTTGCACGAATGTTGATTCCCGGACACGTTCATGATGAATTTTTCAGCCTTGCTAACGATTTGATCTTATCATTGTTGTATTAATCTATTTACACGTGACATAGATTTAATTAGTTTATTGTTACTTTCCTACGATTGTATTATTTATTTGATATATATGCTGTCATATTATGACCAAATGTCCCATCACACGTGATTTGTTTATAAATGTATGAGCTCATTTGTAGATCGATTAAATAAAGAAGATCAGCAATGAAATAACTAGGGTTATGATATAATTTTTTAGACGATGCTCGAAAAAACGTGGCGTCCTCACACCTGCTGATGTTCTAAGGTTCAAGTTAGAGCTCAGTTATATATTTATACTCATGTGTTAGGCATAATTCATGCATCGATATTTAACATAAGCATGTTGTTGCCAAGGCGCGTTATGTCGTCAGAAACGCCCCTGGGTGTAGGGACCTCGAAACAGCCCTGCGTATAGGGACGTCAAAACAGCCTTGTTCCAACACGTTTGGGCGTCAGTCTTGGGTGAGAGAGCAGCCTCAGACACTGGCTGTCCCGCCCATCCCACCAGCCAATGAGAGAGCAGGCCTCAGACGATGGCCCGCGCCAACCATCCTACCAGCCAATGAGTGAGCAACCTCAGACGCTGGTTACCCCGTCCATCCTACCAGCCAATGAGAGAGCCTCCTCGGACGCTGTTCGCGCTCCGATCACAGTGCCATGGCAGTACCTTCTATGCATCGGTTTCAAGTGAACCTGCGCTTGAACGTCCTCCAGAGGTGAGATATTTAAAATGAACTTATACATATTTTATCATAGTATCAATGTTATTATACGTGGTATTGTAGATGAATATTGGTATTGTTGCCAGTATTTTGGGTGTTTCCACGTTAGGCAACCATATGTATTTCCTGTTCAAATACGTTATAATGCCAGTCATGCTCAAGAGGGCAGTGTTGGGTGCTCATGGGAGCTTATCTCTTGATCGCGATGGGACACTACCTCCCGCAAGTGATCCGAGTTGGCATACCTGTTTCACCCTGTCATAGCCGAACATGTTCCGCGTAGCAGTTCATGCTGTTCCGTGATCGGTGTATTATTTACAGTGAATGTATATCAGTGTTTACGAGTTTTATCCCAGTGTTACGAATACGTGATAGTGTGTTACTTTAAAAAGTATCCCAGTATCTACCTATCTAGGAATGTTTGAATGAGGTCATTGACATCTTTGCTTTTTGCCCACAAATCTGCGTGAAACGTTATCTGAGTAAACGTTTATGTAACGCACATTATCGTCCATATCGATCATTTTTTGCTTACGGTACTTTCACCGATATTATAGTTTTCAGCCCGTTCCAACCATGAAGTCAGCCGATCTATCTCCAAAAAAGTACCAATTCACCCTAGCTTCAGTATGTATGAATTGTGGCATGTTTTTGTAGAATATAGGCGTGGAACTTTTATGCGTTGTGATACTATCATATTTGAATAATTTTTCCTTCATCTCTAACGATTCTTTTTTGCACAAGACTTCTCCTGACATTGATTTCTAGCTCAGAGATGTGTTCTTCTAATGTATTTCCTGAGATATTTTTTTCTCTAGGAACAAACAAAGCAGTTTCATGCCCGACTTTTTCATCTTTATCATCAAAATAGTCTACGTAGAATACATTGTTGTATTGTTCATCGTTTTTCTTCTTGAACCAGTCATTATAGAATACTTCTACAAGTCCAATAATTCACTCTCCGTGTATCTGTATTCCTGGATAAAATGCTGTTTGTCAAACTTGAAAATGTGTTGTTATGGGACATTTGACTACCGCCAAGCAAGGAGACGTAGACGAAAAAATCCTCGGTTTTCCTACATCCTGTTCTGCGTCCTACGTCATACTGACAACAAACCTCTTGTAGACAACAAAAAATGCTCTATCTAGACAATAAAACATATATGTTCAAGTATATATTTATTTATTTATTACGTAGCATGGTTACAACATCTGGTTACAACATCTTAGGACATTTAAATGGTTACATTATCTTAGGAACATTTACATCAACATCTTAGGAATATTTTTAGAATAAAACCTGAAGACGTGGATATACTACGCCCCGACTGTACTCGCCAAAGACGGCTTCCCCAGGCTTACGTCTCCTACAAGTTAAATCCATGTTGACATCGACATCATCATCCACAACACATTGCTTTCTCTTTTTAGTGTCGGTAGGTGTCGGGATATTCATATGCTAGAGTTGTGCATGCATCAACATAGTGGCGCTTATTTGCAAACTTCCTGAGGCAATTTTTAATACTGCGTACAGTTTGAAGCTGGCATGCCTGTGCGCAAATGTTATGTACGGTCTCAAAGTGTGTGTATGTTTTCTGGTTATGGCTGTCTCTGTATTGTTCATGTCTGATTTTGGCTTGCGGCAACGTACTGGAACACTTTGGTTGGAGGCAAATGATTTCACTCGGGTAGTCATTGGATTTTCCACATTTCAGTAGCCCCAGCTGTGCCCTCTTTGATTCATCGTACAAGGGATGATTTTTGGGGTAGTTTGAGAAGCCCATGTACTCAGCCAAAAGAGATTTACGCATTTCAGTAGATGAGCGAGACGTTGTCACCGTGTTTGGGTTTCAGAGTGTCTTAAAAGAAGCTGTAGACTTTTGCGTTAGCTTTCTCAAGCAAGTAGAATCCAACTTGGAGTGGGTGAAACATTCGGACATTTTTCTGTTTGAGGATCATGAAGACTGTTTCGGGGCCGATGGTGTAGCAGTTTTTTAGGCGTGACTGTGCACATGACCTTTGCCTTCTGACATCTGTTGAGCGGATTGAAAAGAAGTTTCCCGTATATACTAATTGATAAAATCTTATTAAGGAATTTTTGAAGGAGTTCGTAGATTCGTGACGTTTTTTGTACGTTTTTCATTAAGAAGGATTCGAAGAGAGGATTCTGTTTAATTCAAAAAATCCGATGAACCTTGATGACTTTCAATCCTTATCTGAGTTTTACTTGCAATAGTTCCTGGGCCACGAGATAGTCAGTTTGGGGCAGATGACTAGCAGCCAGCTTACGATCTGCTCGTTTCCTGTTTATGAGATGTCCCGACCCTACCAAGAGATTTTTTTTAACGGGCGACACATCGCCCAAGTTAACCTCTTTGTGATGTAGCAGTAGTGGCAGTTCGTCTGTTATTTATGTAACTTCGTCGCTGACTTGGGCATCGATTTCAACAATGTACGTATAGTCGCCAGAACAGTGTGCGTTTTCAAAGTCAAATGATTGAATTTCACCAATGATGAGGGGCTCTATCAAGCATCCACCATAAAGACTGTTAAAGTCCCACATTGCTGCTGAAGACACAAGTAGTTCAGGGTCAAAGTCTTTGCATCGGGGATTGTTTATCTTGGTAAGATCTTTCGTCGACGTCACAAATCCGCTTCTTGTATTTTTGACAATCAAGTAGAGTAGATCGATATCTTTGACCAGCTCCAGTTTCATCTTGCCTTCGTAGAGAGAAGCTTGCATTGCAAAGCCAGGGGCACTCACAACATGGACGGGATCCAGGATGTAGTCGCGTGTGTGTCATGGTCTCCCTAAACTTTAGGAAGACATCGGTAAGTAGCAACGTGTTGATTAATAAATAAATAATCACGTAGTCACGAAGGGCCTTGCAAGTGGCTGCATGTCACATTTCAATCACTTCAGCAGAATCAGAGTCCGATATTCCTTTACCTCGAAGCTAACTGTAAAAGTCTTGTTGCGATGAGCTATCAGTTTGTTCCAGCACAGAATCCGATGTGATGGCCTCATAGCAGGAATGTCCTTTTCGAGTAGCGAGTTCTAGAACCTTGTCAATGTAGCCGAGACTTGTGAGATAAGATTTCACGAGCGACATGTCATGCTTACTGTCTTTATGATTTTTGGCAAGACTATCAAAATTTGAGTTTAAATAGGAGTAGGAGTCGTCGAACTTGACGCAGTACTTGCTCGTGGCATCATTCAAGGAGATGGAGATGCTGAACATCTTGTCTGACTGTTTCGGCAACACACGGATATTCGAAAAGTTATTGTCGTCCAGTCCTCTCAATATGGAACGCATATCATAGGCTGATGCATTGTGAGCTATACATGGCATAAACCTGAGTTTCTCCGTGATTTTGAAGTTATAATTGAAGCCCAGAGCCCCCATTATAGTTGCCTGATATCACTTCTTTATTGGGTCCAATGACGTCCTCGATGTAATGATTATGGTGGCGAACACGTTTTTTACCTTTATCTCCAAAAGTGTCCCCGCAGCACTCACATGTTTGCTTTCGCAATATTTTGTCAAGTCTTCTTTCGTGAAGACGTGGTACAAAGGAAAGGTTGACATATAATCTTTGTAATCCAGCAAAACATTGCTGACGAGATCTGTCTCCATTTCCTCAAGGGGGACTGAAGTTGAATCGACTACTTTGTGCCTCACAATTTTTCCGTTTTTATCGACTAGGGTATAACTGTACATGTACAACTTGTGTACGCTAACTACATTTCCCCCCGCTATTTCAGGGTCCAGAACAGATTCACAATCATAATAGGCAACAACGGGTGCTTACATTGTTGCATGCATAGCTGAGAATTGGTACATCTCGCCTTCTTCAGGCTTACTGATGCTTTAAAAGCTTGTACTGGATGAACACAGTTATATGTGTCCAGCTTTTTTGCTTTTATTCATCCCTTGCATGCAGAATGAACAAAAAAAGTTGTCCCTATGTCTCGTTTCTCTGAATGTACGCATAAATGTAGAGAAGCAGGGAATGAGCGCAACATGATTGACATCTAAGATTTGCACAAGATGGACCGTGCGTTCCTCACTGGAGTCTAAGCTGCCTCTGTATATACTGACAAGACCATAACCTTCCTTCTCTTTTGTGATTTGTTACAGTTTGATGTTCAGGTTATATTCCTTTTCTATAAGAGGGATGTTCTCTAAAGCAACAGGTTTGTTCAAGGCAAGTTTTTGGAAATAAAGTATGTATCTTTGTACGGGAGATAAATAAACTCTGATTCACGCTTGAAATCTGAGAGCTGTCTATTTTCAGGCAAGTGCAAGTGCGCGATGAGGCTTGTGAGCACACAATTGTTTTTTTAGCTTT
>SDVV010008526.1:0-17162 GCA_016164225.1 Gammarus roeselii | reverse complement strand
TATGGTGTGTGTGTGTGTGTGTGTGTGTGTAAATTATTCAAACTCTGTTTGCACTGATAATATTCATAATTACCGGAATAGGGCAATAAATGCATTTATTGGTCTATTGCAGTAGTTTCAAGTACTTTTCCGACAGCGGCCATCACAATCTCTTGCATTCAAGCGCGCTGTCGGTTTTCGTTTAACCTAATTTTAGCTACACTCTAAAATGTAAGTGAAGCGTAATTTATTGGGATGCGGATAATTATTTTCTTTTTGTGAGTAAACGATAATCCATTTACTTGCAGTCCTTCTCCCATCGTCAAATTCGTTTTTCAATTTCTTATTTCGCCAATTTTTTAAATCATAGAATTTAACTCCTTAATTAGATGTGTCTGCATTTTTCCGTCTTCCTAACCTAGTTGTGTAAAACTGCTGACTCCTACTTGGTCCTCTGAGGAAGTGTAATTTACACCCATTTGTGACCCATAATGGATTATATACTGGCGTTCTTGCAGGGATGGACGCTGAAGCTCATAATCAAGTGATGGCTGTTTCGTTTGTGTTCCGCTCAGGGTTTGTGTGAGTTTTAAATGGATAACTGACTGATCTTTTTCCCACTACGGTGTCGTCGGTTTTATTTTGGATTTGAAGCTTATTGACAAAACTTGTGATAAAGATTTGCTCACGAGACATCCATCGCAGAATGACTTCTTTTGTTGATATACTCGTGTTCCAGGCATATTGCTGACAATCCCTAGGATTGCGCTTACCAGCTTGATTGTTATTGCGTAATTCTTCTTACAATTCCTTCCATCTCGTTAGATTCCATATCCACATCTGCAAGCCTACCACCAACTTTAACAAAATCTTAGTGCAACCTGATTTATCAACCCCATATCAATTTGTTATGTATTTCTATTGCTTAGCTCATAGGAGTATCCAGTCTATTATGTGAATTATATACTGCACCACGCAGAATGAACCGACTGAAATCTAGAAACAGGCTGTAACTTATAAATTTGGATGTTTTTTCCGCTCATTGAAATAATGCATCTGCTAATTGAGCTGTTATTTTCAGCTATAACGCCTTTTCATGTTCATCCCATGCATTGGTGATTTCCCAAACCCATGTATTTGTGATTTCCCAACCCCATGTTTTCGTGATCTTTTAACACCATAAATGTACTCGTGAATCTCCCAACCCCATGCATTCGTGATTTCCTAACCCCATGTATCCTCGATTGTTCAACCTCATGTAATAGTGATTCGTACTGCAAAAAAATACGTTGTCAGTGAGATCATTGATCATAATATTGTAAATTAAATTCTGCTCCCTGAAGTAAGAAATGGCGGCAATCTGGAAATGAGCTGTGACGAATTAAATTTTAACTTTTCAGTCTGTAATTCAACCAATGTATTCGATAATGAAGATCTTGCTGGACGATGGAAATTCATCATTTATAAATTGATCATTAATGTTTATTGGTCAGATAATTGGAACATGATCTTCAATGTCGATAAATGGGTGTTGTAAGGCAATTAGAACTCCACAACTCCGAACAAGAATATTTTTTTGTTGCAAAAAACTAATTCGCGTCAGCGAAGACTGAGTCCGACGTGTCATGATTGGTAACGATCTATGTTGCCATCGATGTTGCCATAGAAACAAACAAAATGGTAGATTCGATATCCATTAGAATATTGCCCCAGAGGTTATTCAATTAGGAAAGGGTTCAACGTCGAACTACCAAACGTATATTCTCAATGAGCAATACATCGAAAGACAAACTTGACGAAATCATTCCTTATTCGCTGCAGAAACTTCAAGTTAAAGGTGACATGATCGAAGAGAAGAAGATTATGATGAATAAGGAAATTGTTTACTGAACGAACCTTAACACTTTAAATCTGAATGGAATGACCATGAATAATGTATACAAAATCGTGATCCGAATGGAGTGACCAGGAATTATGGTTGCAAATCGTTGATGGAAGCTTGCCACTGGACACAACGCGTAACTACTCCACGTACAGAGTTGTCGAAGAATGGATCAAACATCCAGGGGAAGTTGTGAACATCAAACAATCGAAACGTATAAATCGCGGCTCGATATGTTTCACCAGAATCGCCGCTGATTTTCCTTCGGATGTGGCACGTGTCAAAAATGATCCCGCTATAAGAAACAGCAAGTTTGAATAACAAAAGATGTCCGACATTGTCACCAACACGACTTAAATATCGCTCGGTGTTGACTTCTACTGAGTTAAAAGGGGGTTCGACATGAAGTACCTGCTTGTCGCAAATCCTCATCGTTGGTCGGTGGCTTTTGCTTCAGGTGCTGATTGGAGTTGTTTCGATTATCATTGTTGATTGTTTCATTCATACCACAAGCTTTCCATTCATTGATCTTCTACTACAGATATCTCACAGATACATGATACTCTCTTGGACGTTCTGTTTCAGAAATAATCTTCTTTACACCAAACGGCAACCTAATTTTGGACAAAAGGCCTTTTGCTGTCTTATAACACATTTAAACACTTGTTAACTACGCTAGTGCCCCCTATATGATAAAATTCACTTACATTACCGCTCATTATGAAAACCCGTCGATACGTCGGCTTACAAGACAGTTGCATTTTCTCTTTCTTCTCGGTCACTCCCTCACCTAATTCCCCTCCCCCCCCATGACGGCGTCAGGGTAATCGCCTCGGCAAGCAATTTCACCTCCCTTGATCCAGACCAACTTACCTCCAAACATCTTAGGCACTCTGGTCCCGTCGGCATCCAGTATCACAATCCTCTTTTAAACCTGTCACAAAGTTATAGAAGGGTATATCAATGATCAGTTAAATCGTAATCAGCCATGCAGATCATCGTTGAGAATTCTAATTGACGCATAGAACAAGCAGTCATGGAAATACTTCCAATTATAATCGTAGAAATTAACAAAATATTTCGATGTATTGACAAATACAGTACACTGATTTCACTGACAGTCCAAGACACAGCTCGAAGGAATGTTACTACCGGGTTGTTGTGACTATGCCTTGTTTTACAAACCACCTGCATGGTATGACCCAACATCGGACGTTACGTCAATGACTTCATGTTGAAGCAAAGTGTCAAGAATACCCCATTAGCGTTGCCATTGTGTCCGGTATAGACTAAAAGCTGTGACCGCATCTGAAGAGTAAGTTACTAATAGTACTGTTTTCAAGCATCGGCATCTCCTAGAATGAATCTTACTATAAATTACGCGCTCAATTTTGACAACGTTCTACTACGAAATAATTTATTGCTCAGACACGAATATTACTGCATGTATTTTTCTGAGTTGTATAGCCTGAGCACTGTGGTCGCCGATGCATTGTTGTAAGACACATCGATGCAACGAAGATGCACAGAACATAATAGATTAGACACTGTCATATGCGTGCACATCCTGTTCACCATACGATTCAGAAGAAGTACACAGAGCTCCAACACGCTCTTTTGTTGACAGGCACCACAGCGTGAAAAAGACTCAGGAAAGTGAAGTCAAGTCGACGCCGGCAAGTTTTCTACCCATAAATGAATTAAAGCGAAGTAAAGGAAGTGTCCCTAACGAGGAGCTCAAAAAGAGTCCTGAGCTTAACGATAAAAACGGGTGAGTGAGAGAGCCTGTAGATTATTCTTGCTTAACTGCGTGCAGTTAAGCAAGAATAATCTGCGCGCAGAGCGAGACTAGAGGAACGTTTGTTTTGGCAATGTTGTTCATGATTTTGGGAAAACCTACACAGTTTTAGGCCTATCTCTGTAGAAAACGAAGTGATGTACCTTGTATGGAGTTGCCAAAGTGCAATTGTCTGTTTCAAATTTAGTTATTCATCAAAGAATGTAAAGACTTGCATGCAGAAATTATTCACACGCTGATGGTTCGCTACCGTCGTTGATCAATCTCGCAGGCATCCAGTAAGTAGTTTCTATAAAAAATCTCAATAGAGACATTTTTAGGGGGTTAAGAATGATTAAAGGTCAAAAACGATGCTCGTCTGTCAAAGCATTCCATACGTTTTGTCCACATATAGCTATTCACAGCCATTAATCCCATTACCGCTGTAAATCATTCAACCGCTTGTTCTCTCAGAGCGACTTCTACCGTTACTTGGTTGTTGGGGGAAGACCTTGGTAATGGAGTGAGAACTTGCGCATACTGACAGAGCTCTCCCCACCCTTTCCAGACTTGGCCAATGAGGCTGTCTCTAACAATGTTGTAGCCTCCGTACATGTCACTTCACATTACCATTGGATAACCAACAGCACATTGTGATGACTTGACCCCAACACCACGATGCAGCCACAATCGCTCGTCATCAATATCGCCACCACATGCCATATTAATTGGACATAATCAGACACAACATTTTTATAACCCTTGAAATTGTTAGTGGTTGTGTCGGTGACGCAAATAATCTTCTAGTAACACAAAATATTTGCCTATATGTAACATGAAAGTTTGTTTATTTGAAAATATTTCGGGAGCTGAGGCTTGGTGGGTTTGAGCAGAAAAGAGAAAAAGGTTCATCGTTCGAGAGACGACGTTGTTCGAATTAGATCGGTGATGGTGCAGAATTCAGAGGAAAGACTGGATCCAAGTGTTCTGAGATGGGTCGGACATTTGGTGAGATTGATGGGAGATTTTCTGAGAAGGGTGATAAAGACGGAGCTGTGTGGACGTAGACCTAGAGGTAGACCTAGGTTTGTGTGGATGGATTGTGTGAAGCAGGCGTTATGAATGAGAGACTTGAGTGTGGAGCCAGCGAGAGAGCGTTCAATGAATAGGCGTGAGTGAATGGATGATTTTTCCCGCCCTTGGCATCTCGTTGAGAAACGGGATGGTTGTGGGTTGAAGGATGCACGGTCACCATGATGCGGCGGGGGTAAACCAGTCACACTGTCGAGCCCTGCTACAGACACTGACCTTGAACCGCACTCAGGGTCCAGAGTATGTGTTGCGTGGTCTTCCGGCCAGACCATTTGGCACATTGATGCTAAATTGTGCGAGTGTGAGTGTGTGAGAAGAGTTTGAGGTTCGCCTTGACGTCGGATGCCACCCTTCATGGGTAATTCGGCCTGGTGTTTGTGTCTGTATTTCATGAATATGAAAATATTCGAATAAAATCATTACCTCATTACGCTCGACTCTAAAAGATGAAACACAACACCTGTACACATTCGCAACAACGAGAGCTGCCAGTAGGAAAACGACAGTGCTCCATGACATCCGGCATCGTTCTCTCGTATAAACAAGACCCACCTGTCAGGTACGACCTGGTTCCATGCCAACGGCCATACAATCTCGCATAGAAACAATACTCAACCGCCATGGTAGGACAATATGAATCATAGTAGAGGCTATCACAGCTTCCGGAAAAGCCACCAGCCTGGGTACGATCAGTTATGACAACAGTCCTCATAGCACTAGAACCAACACTACTCACAATACAGGTTTCCTCCAGTGTCATGGTACCGGCCCTCACAGCTGTATTAGAATCGAGAATTGTGAACAGTAAGACGACGAGTCCCCTTGGCAATGACAATCACAACTCCCGTGCAAGCAAGACCCATTAGTCAGTGTTCGATCAGCCCAGATGATAACAGTATCGTAGCTTTGGCACAAATACGATCCACTGGCAGGAGGGCAACAAGTTTTCATGTCACTGTCCTTCTCAGCTCTCGTGACGACCAATCCACCAACTGGCTGCAGCCCTTCTCCATCGCAGCATTCAACGCAGATCTCACGCTTACAAAATCCCAATTTCCGTATTACTAAAACCAATCCAGATTGGACAAGAGAGTGTTTCGGGACTACTGTAATTAACAAGACCCACCAGCTATGGTATGGCAGTGCTATGTACGAACAACTTGTGACAACAATTGCTACCAACCGATGTACGGCCTTAGCAGCTCCCGTCCCTGCGAGAGCCACCAGTCGAGGTGCGACCAGACTTCATGACAGCGGGTGATGGCTTCCCTGCCTCCGTAAAGTGTACGGCTTCATTGCAGTCCAATGCTGTTGCTCTGTGTTACGAGGTGATTGCCCAGGAGTTATCACCTGATAACATCGCGATGCACTCAGGATAATGATCCCGCGGGCGAGTCCCAGTGATATATTGCCTACATTAGCCCACTATCCGCTGAGGTCATTTGCTCCCTGGCCGGGTGCAACTGCAAGACCACTTTAGGTGTTAACTGAAACAATTTCATTACAGTGAGTTGGGTTTGACAGTTAGATATTTGGACTATTGGGGTATTGGGTCAAAAACGTACATTAACGAAAGAAAACTCTTTAATTACTATTTTTTAAAGCAGATATAAACATCACTACTTTTCCAACAAACGATTTTGGCTTTAAATACGATATGTTGAATCCATTTCAATTGAATTCTATTGCAACCAATTTCATTTCGGATGTTAACTAACTTTGCTATCGTACTTGCATGCATCACTTCATTGCAAAATCTGAATAAATTATTTATTTTCTCACGATAATTTATTAAGGAGCAACTGAATCGAAATAAAATAAATTTTTATCTCGAAATTCGTGCATGTAAATGTGCATACGAGGGAGTTATTTTCGGAAAAAACTGTTGGATCTAACAAGAAGTTATAAAGACAATAATATCTAGTCGTAATTTGAGTTCTTTTTGCAATCGCGTGAAAAATCTCCTTATGGCAGTTTTGTTGTTCTGGAGGGGAGAACTGATCGCCTCGCTTTAGCTGCTGTCATAATCTCACCGAATCACCAGTGCTCTCAGTGCGAGCTGAATTATTGGTTAAGTATTCAGTTCAGTAGTATCAATCATTACGTTACCACAAACAAGTTAATTGGTCCAGAATTTAACTTCCTATTGGGAAAGTTCCAGTATTAAATTTTCGAAGATCATTATCAGACACTGCACAGAGAAGACTGCGTAATGAACACCGATTCTCTATCGTCGTGAAATTGGTATCACGTGGATATGTTTCCCTCAGCTAAAATGTTTTTTTTGGGGGATTTATGCCTGCATCGTAGTGTCATCATCGACATGTTTAATATTAATATCTATCTACAAATTCAAAATGAGAATACGATGTTCAAAAAATACGTTAATGTACCTTAATGTACCATGATGAGCAATGTAGCTTCTCAACGATAATCAATAATAATAATAATAATAATAATATGTTTATGATAGCTTTAGATAGCATTGTGTTATTTAATTTAAAGGTAAAAAGAGCAAGAGCCGTAGAAATGAGACCCGACTGTGATAATTATTAATTTTGCTGAAATATTTGTTGGGAAATAAATACACTCCGTTTAAATATATGCTTAAGGAATCGAGTGTTAGATCCTGATTCGAGGATTTTACTTTATTTTTTTCACGTTTATTCCCTCACATGTATAAATTTATCATCTTTACCTTCCTGGAATTTCGTTAAGGCCAGCAAGTTAATCATGTTGCGAGCACTTGTTTCCTTTCGACTAACCTTATATGCCAATAGAAGACGATAAGGTAAACACATGACAATATTTGCTAACTCTCTTCGACTTTTGCTTGTGATTGTATTCACAGGTATTTGGGTACCGGCAAATTGTTGATATGTACTTGTACAAAAGTCCCATCCGTTCAAAGTGAAGCCAACGGCATCCATGAACTTACACATATGATATTCACATATTTGTATATTGCTTAGAACTTAACTGTCAATTACCAGAAAAAGGTCTGGCAAGGAGTACCTGCTTGCCTAGTCACGAGTTGGTGTTCCGACAACTTTTTATTGTCTATTCCCGCCGCACCATAGGTACAAGTCCTTCCTCCAAACCTAGTCAGATCGTCTTGCAAAATCTCAAAATCAGAGAGAAGTAGATCTAACCCATTCACTGACATTCTCAACTATCCAATCACTCATACTTATTGCACTATTAATCGTTTCGATCGCACTGATACCTCATTCATCCATCTACCCATCCATATCATATGCTGGATGGGTTATATGCTGGATGGGTCACACGAAGAGAAATGACGGAGAAAACCTTTATTCGGCTGCAAGGGTTGTTGATACCACGGGACTCCATATTCATTATGTATGCAAACGGTTGAACACACGACTTTCACTTATGTATCACCACGCAGTTGGTTGGGTCACAAACCAAATGTGTGCTGGGCCAATCCTTGCACTCCATCGCGGCTCGGAGGAGAGGAGCCGAGAGGCGGGGCACAGGTGCAGTGATCGTATTATGAAGCTACGGGACTGGCAGACAGTGAGCGAAAAGATAGTTCGGAAGCGGAGAAGAGTGGGGAATGCGCTATAAAAAATTTAAAAAGGAGAGGGGGAAGGAAACAGACAGGGACGGGATGGTCCCTATCCGCAACTAATGGCAGTCGAATACCTCTGTGAAGCAACAACAAGAAGAGATATGTTAATACTGTGAACCCTTGACAGAGTCTATAATTGAGTTTGTATCGGTATTAAAAGACAAAAAAAAGGGGTTCGGAGGCAGGGAGAATAACGGTTCGGGTACGCATGCTTTAGGTTTACTCCCGTCGCTCTTTGGCAAGAATACGATAATACAATTATTGTGACACATAAAACGCTCAGTCCTACATCCCGTGTGTAGCAGCACCTTGCACGTCCTTGCGTGATTACTTGCAGAATAATCGTATAATCGACACCTCTAAAATCAATTAAAATATGATGTTGTCAAGCACACACCCACATTAGATTTGTCTACTCGAGAGGCCATTTGATTTTTCTTTAAAACGTAACCCCAGACCACGAAATAAATGTTGATTTTTGTCATTTTCATCCAACGACCATTCGAGTTCTCTGTAGAACTGGCAATGTTAGAAAAATTCAGCCCATGATGTTACGTGTCTGCGCGTACCTGACTTGTTCTGTCCAGTAATGACGAGGGCAATGAAATTTCAATTGAAGTCTTGGTCTAATTGAACGTAATACAGCGGTTTGTTCGCTTAGAATGAAACAACTATGCAATCCTACATTGTCGTTGACAATGTCTGCAGCCCCCCCGGTCCCACGTCCGGATGAAATGGGGAGGGCTAGGCGTGAGAATTGCAATTTAACTCTCGTAGAAAACAACCCGTTAATAAACTGACAATGAAATGTGAATAAAACGACAATATACTACTATGGATCTACTAGAGACGTCAGAACTAGAAATACGAGTTATTATCCCTGAAAGCCAATACAAAGATTGTAAATTTGAACAGCAGTACGGATAAATAATTCTCTCATCCTACAATGTGGTTCGGAATATCAGTGAAAAATTAGAGAAACAGTGATCACTTTAGATAGCTACAGGTGAAATGAAGCGAAAAGAAGAATAGACAGAAAAAAAAATCATTTTCCGGACGCACGGGTATGAATGCATCCCAGAAAAAAATCGGCCAAGTTGCTGTTACGTACATTTAGGGATTTGAATAATTCACATCGCACCCACCAAGGGTGGGTGCTCACAAAGACTCGCGTCGGAGCTTCGAGACGACTAAAATACCGTCAACTTTTTAGCTACTCTCATGTTTATCGCCAAATCCATCTATTGGATCAACGAATCAAGCACAACTTATTTAGTCTCAATTTTTTTACTCAATCCTATAGAACGTCAATTTTTTTTGCACCGTCTTATATAACGTTCATTTTATTTCGCTCCATCCAATGTTCTCTTGAATTGCCTCCATTCAAGAGAACATTGGGCGGGACCCAGCCTAACCTATCCTAACCTATCCTAACCAGACCTAACAGGCTTAACTAGCAAGCAAAACAAAAGCCAGCGGTGAGTGAAATGGATGGGCACGGTACTACGGAGCTACAATCGATTGCAGACGGCTCAATTACGGGACGAAAGCGGACTAGAAGTGGACGTTATTTGGGATGGAAGTTATTCCGCATGGAGCTTAAAAATAAACGTTATATAGGATGAAGTTTAAAAAATGAACATTTTATGGGATGGAACGAAAAATAAATAGACATTATATAGGATGAAGCAAAAAAAAGGACGTTATATAGGATGAAAGTTAAATTTTTTGATGCAAAATAAATTGATATTGTAGAATTTGGTGCAGCACCCGATTGACTAGGGAAAAATTCACGTTATATATGATTGACGGTATTTTTTTTACTCTACTTGGAATTGGTCTTAATTGGTTTGCTCTTAATTTGTTGATCTGCTTTAGTCTCCCAAGAGCTCCGGTGGAGATATACCCCTAAATCGAATTCCAACAGAAATGGTTTAAAATGGGGTCGGATAGAATCGTTGCCTTCGTAAGTATTGTAACATTGTTGTCGTGAGTATCGTTGAACTTCAAAATTGTTGGTAGATGGCGAGAATTTCGTTGAACCTGCTATCAATTCTGAGCAGGAATGCGGGTGAGCCATATAAAGTAGCTCTGCAATTAATATGGTCGATAATGGCGTGGAGCTTTATACAAAACTTGGGTTTAATTGCCTGCAGAACCAGTGAACCCAACAAAGCATTAGATTAGATTGGATTAAGGGATCATCTCGACAAACAGTGTTATATAGAACTGCTGCGAGTATTGCTGCTCTTCTTGCAAGAGTTGGTCAAAAATTTACGGAGAACCGGCGAACTGTATTCTGAAGTTGGATTTGATTAGATTAGCTCATTAGATTAGCTCATCTCAAATAACGGAGTTCAGTAGAACCGTCGAACTTACCGCTGAGACTCTGACAAGAGTCAAGTCGTACTGTCAAAGTCGTCGGTGAGCTAATTCATGAGAGGTGAAAGACTTTTGATGTATCGTTAGGCCTTAAACAAGAGTTGAATTGTGCTGTCAAGATTACCGGTGAGCCATATAGAGCAGTTGTGTAGGACTGTTCAGCGTATCGTTGCTTCTAATGTTACGGTTTCAACGGGCTGTGAAGAAACCGGGGAGTCCTAAGAAGATATCGTAGGACTCTCAAAAGCACGGAAAATTACAGACATCAGCTAGACATTGGTAGTGTTGCTATTCTGACGTAGGATAATAAGTTGCATTGTCACTCAGAAGTAATGCGGTGTCATCAATCTGTACCAATCGTGCATATAAATCAGCAATGATGGCATTCTGCCTTCTTTTAGAGTGTGATGTTTGATTGATTGTAGATAAATGAAACAATTTAGTACAGTAAGGGAATTATTAAAAAAAATGGTCGGTGTGCAACAAGTAACAAATAATATTTGGGTCAATCTGTTGATACGTATTGGAAACTTTAACAAATGAGGCTATCCGAGCCTCTGTCATTAACTGGACCAATTATTGCCTCGGTTTAGAGCATTATAAATGATAAATTGATAAAGGCAATTACATGAAAAGGTGGTGCAAACCTTAATGCGACACATTTATTAAAAATTCCATTGAAATTCGTTCCCCAAGGTTAATTTGATGGAACCGTTCATTCCCGAATGCATTTTTGGAGATGGCAGTCATACAACCAATGGTCCCTACGCTGCACCAAAGGAAATGAGTCTGAAAAAACTGAGCAGAAATAACCTTGGTCGTATTACTTATGACAAGACTGAATCTTTTCTACATATTGTCCAGATATAATGTTTTAACAGCACAAATACTTTTTTTTCGTGGAATGAAACATGTCGCATACCATTCGAATGGACTCATGACATCAATTCCTAATAAAAGAGAATCTCTGTTTGTCCAATGTAAGGCACCAATTTTTTTTTTTCAAGAACATAATGTTATGGAGTAATCATGAATACCAGTCCTGTGGAGAAGTACAATCTAATACCCTTTATCCCCCCATCCGAAATGTATAAATGACGATATTTGACATATGCTAAAATCTAAACAAAATTATTTATCCCTATTACAGTTCGTAGGTTATCATGACATGCATTTTATTACTTGAAAGCAATTATAGAGTACAGATAAATAGAGACACTAAGCCGTATCCACCAGAAAAGGGTGCTGGCTGACGGCATTCGCACCTCCCACTTCTCCCATACACTCAAATGCGAAAAACTTTGCCTTTTACGGTTAAGTGTCCGGCCGGGAGAACAGCAACACACGATTCGGATAGTGAGTGAGGTCTGAGATCAGTGTTAGCTGCAGGGCCTGCTATGTCTGGTTTATCACTGCTGCGTCATAGTAACAGGGCCCTCCAGGCACACAACCATCCCATTTCTCAATGAGACGGTAATAGCGAGAAAACCCATGAAGGCAGCGTCATGAATAATTGTCAAGGCATCCTGATGAGCCATGTTGAAGAGGTCATTAAAATATTCCTGGAAAGCTTCCTCATTAGTCTGTTGAGTTATTATTGACCTGCCTGTGTTCTTCTCAAGTCTTTCCCATTCAAGAACTGATTCTTTCAACTGCTCAAATGCATGATCCACGCGACGAATAGGGATTCTGGCTTGGTCCCAGAAGATCTGTGCTTCCTTTATGGTACTGCATGTGCCATAAAGGAAGCACAGATTTTCTGGGACCAAGCCAGAATCCTTAGGTGGACTACGCGGTGTGTTAGTTAGTCTAGTCCAACATACGGAGGGAGAATTTGCGCTCTCCCAGACGCCTAATAAATGTCCGAGCACAGCTAGGCGTTTTAAAAGCAAAATGGTGAAATGATGTTGAAGTTGATCTTAGAGAGTGAAAGTTTTGAATTGCACTGTGCGTGGAATGGACGAGGCGAGTCGAGTCAGGTTGAGGAGAGGGGAGACGAGTTGACTGGCGACGCTACGAGTCGAGACGATCCGAGGGTGGTTGAGGCTAGGTGACCCCGCAATGGGGTACTCGTGGGCGCCGCGGGACTCGAAGGACCCGGGGGTTTCGGGAACCCGAGGACTCGGAAGACCAGGAGGATTTTGGGGGACCCATTTGGACCCTCCCGGGGCCTTTTCGCACACCCTTGAGACCCTTTGGGACCCCCTTGAGAAACTTTGAGGCCCTTCTGAACTCTAGAACCCCGGCTTCCCTCCTACAACGCTGTATACCTATACACATAAAATTTATGTATGTGAAATGCTTGAGTAGAACACATAATATTACAGTCCGCGGATTACTGGCACAGAGGGCGAGGGTCGCGTCGAGGCTGGTTGAGGTGCGTCGAGATCTGTCGAAACATGTTGAGGCGAGTCGAGTTGGTCGCGACGAGCCGAGACTGGCCGAAATGATTCGAGACAAGCCGAGATGAGCTGAGACGAGGGGTCTCGGGGGACCCGGGGAGCTCGGGAAGACCCAGGAGACTTGGGTTACCCTGTGGAATTCATCAGGCTTTTTTGGATCCCAAGAGACCTATATTCCCCCCACCCTATACCCTTAAACAATAAGTTCGAAATCAATAATCTGAGCAGTTTTTCTGCCCATGACGAACCTGCCCTTACTTTCTTCTTCATGATCCACAATTTGGTCATTTATAATAATACTGGTATATATGTGCGGGAGTTCCTGTTCGTGATTTTGTGAATTGGTGTTTTTTCGTCAGTCTGTGCTCGCTCGCGCGTTAACGGACCATATGTAGTTTCTGGGGTTGACCTGGACGGCGTAGCTATAAAACCTTGTGACGCGTTACGGTTGGAGTTGATCTAATCCGTGAAGCCATAGACCTTGAACTAATTTCGACGATACTTCTGTGCGCATTGGCGCGCGTGCATATTATTCCTGGAGTTCTGAGTGGATGGAGGAGGGGTTTTCGTTTCGTCTGAGTCTTTATCTTACATGAATGATCAAATTGTACCTCTACTAAACTAGACGGAGCTAGCTTTGTCTGTGTAGCCGTAAACCTTGTACCAGTCTCAACGATGATACCTGTGCACACTAGCGTGCGTACATGTTGCTCTTGATGTTCTAAATGATTGGAGGCGAGGATTCGTTCCGTCTGAATCTTACCTGAATAAATGAAGTGTGCTATAATCGACCTAGACCGCGTAGAGTTCTAGGTCGTGGTGCGTTGCTGTCGGAGCTGACTTTGTTCGTCTAGCCGTATACCTTGTACCAGTTTCGACGATGCTACCTGTACGCACTATCGTGCGTACACATTACTCATGAAATTTTAAATGATTCGAAGCGGAGATCCGTTTCGTCTAAGCGTTTTCTTGTGCGCACCATCGTGCGTCTGACCTTGCAAATTTTTTCAATTATTTTCAACTTTAACAGCTTTGTTTTTCTCGCACGCTGAGGCGAGCGAGTCTACTGGAATCCATGATCATCGAGCCCTACGGGGGAGCCTATTATAACTCGCGTTGAGGCCTTGGTGGAAACGTGAATCAAATCAGTTCAATCATTTATGTAGTTCAAGCGTTGCTGATTGTTCATATTTCACAGAGAAATCTGCAAATGAATGCTGTGAGAGCTAAATAGTGAAGAACTCGATTGTAATTCTAATGGAAATTGTCTAGCAATCACCAACTGCTGTTTGAAAACTGAAAAAAAATTATCGAGTGATTTCTACAGCTACAAAAATAGAATACAGAACTTCCTGGAGACCATTGCAGTAGTATCAACCAGGAATTTAAGTGTTCAGAGTCAGCTTGAGATCATGATAACCGTCGCCTGAATGGATGATCAACACAATCTGAGCGAAGTGTTATAATTCAATTCGACTGAGCCTAACACTACTGTTGTCGATGAGACGAGCGATGGTGGGCAGGTGGCGCTGGTGGCCTACTTATCTCCCTTTTAGCACCCATCGGCGGTATGACGTGATGCAGGTATCAGCGGCACAACGGATAAGGGAAGGAGGAATATGGTGCTAGCTGCCCTATCTAATTATTACCGCCAGCTGTTTGATGGCGGTGAACATCAGCGCCACTGCGAGCAAAAGGTATCAGCCAGAGTGACTGTAAGTGAATGGGACCATGAGCAGTCAAAACTCCCAGCAATCAGAATAATTTGTTGCGACTCTGTTAGCGACGGAACATACATCCCCTGAGCATGAAATATTTTATTTAAATTGGTTCCGGATTGAGAACAAGGCGACCGAGAAATAGTTAATGAAGAAATGGTTGACACAAAGTGGAAATAGTTTAAGTAGGGTTACTATAATGAATTACGGTAGTATTTTGTACACCTTCATTTACGCTGTATATTGGTCGTGATAGGATCAATCTTCCTAGCAACTTTGATTGTTTTAAAGACAGGGCAGGAACACGCCAATTCTGAAATGCCCCCTTAAATTAAAAAAATCTGCTCGAACAACAACAAAACATTCGATCGTTATGAACGCAATACAGCCATGAGTGACTGTATTTTTTTTGAAATGCGATGAATTTATAACCCCTTCCCTGCTGTCTCTACTTTGGTGCCGAGGATTGAGGAGACGGTGATCGGTGACATGGCAACGAAAGTATCACGATACCCTCGTTATATTTAGCAGAGTACCAACAATTATTCTTCACTATCTTGTCAACTCGGTGTGAATCAGGCATAGTATCTTATCGTGTGTGGCAGTGGCTTATTCACAGCTAAAAATACTTTAACTGCGATACGTAAAGGTTGCAGGAATAGAGTGCTATTCTGCATACGCCACCGGTTGGTTATCCTACATTCGATGACGCTCTCTGTGTAAGTGCTAACGTTGCTAGCCCTTGAGGCGACTTGCTTCCCCCTGGCTAATTCAGAATTATTCTAATAATCGATCGCTCCTATCTCTTTCATTACTCCTTGGTAAACGATTCATTGAGTGAACTTGAACTCCTCTTCACTGGACTTTCTGAGCAAAGTAATTTGTCTCCGAGACCAGCTAATGGAAGCAAGACTTCATGGTCGGTCGATGAGGTGATTGCAACTGATGTGCACCTCCACAGACTTGAAGAAGCGAGGATTTGCATCAGGATCACCGGGTTGGCGACTGAGAAGTAGAGAGATTGTATGGTAAGTGTCACTGGGCCCGCAGGCTGAACAGTCGACTGCCCGGGTAACATGGTAATAAGGCAGACAAACAAGATATGGTACTTCGATTCATCGCAATGCCGTTGAGGGCCCGCCCTCTGGGATATCAATCTGACTGATTATACTTTTTTTTAAGTGAGCTGCACCAAATCGGAGTCTAACAGAACGGTACTCTGTATCTCCTTCGCTGTCATGTTCCTATACCTAAATGTTATTTGGGCAAGTCTTATGTCGATATCTTCTAAAAAAATGTCATTCAAAGCAATATCGTTTCATTAGCTACTTCTATAATAATAACGCTCACATAAATCTTAAACGGGGAACAATTCATTCTTCTTAACGGCATGTCAACATTGTGTGTACAGATATAAAGAGTTCACTAATTTTTACCTAGTGAACAATGATATTTTCAAAGAATATCAATTTCGAAATTTGTCGGCCAACGTAATATGTTGTACCGACAGCATTTTATTTGAACGAATTGTCTGAAAACGCAAGAATATTCATCACCGTTCCAAATAAATTCTCATTGGCTGGTCAACAATCACAAATGAAAATCACTACTTGAATTATTTACGTTTGCAAAGTACAATTTTATTTTATGCATATTGTACATATTTTTTAGGACTCTCCACATACCATAAGCGAATGATTCATGCCATAAATCATGATGTGAAATTCCCATTGTTTTGATATTCGTCGTTCAGTGATGTATCAATGCCATCGCTGATGACCTGGCTCGGCCCTGATATAATGACTGATCAAGTTAATACTCTACAGCTCCTGATCTGAGTCCTGGCACCGTTGATAGGGTTTCTATTGATACTGCTGTTCTGATTCCAACCACTGATGCTGAGAGCGTGATAGGGTTCTGCCCTCCGCAAGCGACTCTATCTGCTATACGTGATACCGACACAGGGCCCGGCAATTCAATTAAGAAGGTCTTCAGGGTGCTTGTGTTGGTTGGAAGTTGGTCCAGTGCTCCTCACAGCTCCGGACTGGCAGACAGGTGGTCAAGCGCTTGCCGCTCTCCTGTACCGGCTGACAGTGGTCAAGCGCTTGCCGCTCTCCTGTACCAGCTGACAGTGGTCGAGAGTACTCCACACCCATGTACCGGCAGACAGGTGGTCAAGCGCTTGCCGCTCTCCTGTACCGGCTGACAGTGGTCGAGAGTACTCCACACCCATGTACCGGCAGACAGGTGGTCAAGCGCTTGCCGCTCTCCTGTACCGGCTGACAGTGGTCGAGAGTACTCCACACCCATGTACTGGCAGACAGGTGGTCAAGCG
>SDVV010008525.1:0-17163 GCA_016164225.1 Gammarus roeselii | reverse complement strand
GGGTGCAGGCGGGTGTCGTTGGCAAGCAGAAAGGCTGTGGTCACTTGGGAGAGGGGGTAGTGTGTGGGGGTATGTTGGGTAGGCCGTAGGGGCGGGCTTAGGGGTAAACAGGAAGTCGAGGATTTGGGGAAGGAGGGCTGGATTTTGGGGCTGTTTAGACGAGATGAGGCTTGTAGGCAGTGCTTGTTAGCTCTTCATTATTATTTCCCGTTGGTGCTGTATCCCGTTGATGTAGTTTCGGTACACCGTCGATCTAGTTTCTTTTCTCTCTTGTTAGAATTCTTGATGTGAGAGGGGAAGCATCCTCAGTAAATCCCCGTTGCCCTGTCCTTTTTTTTTCCTGGAGCACCCCAAACACAACCTCTCCTCAAGCACTCACAGAAGGAACTGAGGTGCATGGAGCAGGAGCCGGTGGTTGGAAACAGCTTGTTGAAGAAGAAAGATATTCACAAGTTTGTATTGGTAAGGATAGCCCATGGTGCAGCAATGGAAAGAGCACCGATAGGTTTTGTAGGGATTTCGAGGAGAATGGTGATGTTGCAGTTGGATGTGCGGGTGTCGAGAGGGGAGGGTGGAGGAATGTCTGACGATCTGCTGGGGAAAGAAAATAGAGAGTGGAGCTGAGTTGGAAGGTAAACAAGAGTTGAAGGAGGAGGTGGTGAATGTGAGTGAACTGAATGTGGAAAGCTGAGCTGAAGAGTTCCAGCAGGCGTTGAAAGGGGAATATGATTGACAGCATGAGATTGCAGGACCGGAGAGTTGTTGAGGAAGAATGGGAACCGTTCAGAGATTCCTTGTCATGATGTGCGATAAAATAAGTGGTGTGTGCAGTGTGGACGGGTGCAGAAGGAAGGGTTGCAAGTGGTGGAACGAAATTGGTCAAACTGGCGGCAGCGCAGAAGAGAAGAGCGTTTGAGGATCGTTTGCAAGTGAGGCAGGTGGTGGTCTATGACTACTACAAAAGTTACAAAGAGAACGAGGAAGCGGATGGGAAGGATACCAGGTGGGGCGGACGGCTGTGATATATTTTGAGGGGAACATTAAGATGTTCTGGAGAAGGGAGGGAAGATGTGGTAATAGTTGAAAACGTCCGGTGGTTGTTGTTGTTGTTGCTCAACCCCAACTCCCCCTGCGATGGAGGAGACACAGCCAGCGCACAACCCGAAGCCTTGGAAACCCACCGACATGTGCATGTTATGGGTGTTTCAGCAGATGCAGGCATTTATATTATGCCTACATCCCTGAGGAAGTTGATGCTGCCTCCCGGGCGTTCCCACAGATCACGTACCGACGTGATGGTGATGTACGGAAACGGTGGGCCGAGCATTTTGATGAGTTGTCGAATGTCGAGGATGTCAGAGAGGTTTGCATTGTTACTGTGAAAAGTGGTGCACGGACGCCGGGAGAGACCTGTTGTGGACATAACTGAGGAAAAGGTGCAGAAGGCGGTAGAGGTGATGAAAGCATAGAATGCCCTTAGTTCGGACAGCGTTGTGACTGAGTGCCCGAAAATGAGTGTAGTAACGATTGTCGAATGGCTGGAGACTTCTGAATCAGTGTTTTGTGTTGGGTGCAATACCAATTGAGTGGCACAGTACGTCCAGTGTTCCGCTGTATAAAAGCAAAAGAGAGAAAAATGAATGCTGCAATTAGAAAAGTATCAGTTATTTGTGTTGTCGGTAAGTTGTACGAGAGACAGCTGATCAAAAGAATTAGAGACCTGTTTGATGGTGCACTTGGCGATGAACAATGTGCCTCTAAGAGTGGCAGAGAGTGTGCCGATCAGATTTTTGAGATGAAACAGTCTGTGAGGAATAGGTAGCTGGCAAAGGGAAGGGATCTGTTCTGGGCTTTCCTGGATCTGGAGAAGACCTACGACAAGATGAACAGGTCTATGGAGTTGACGGGAATCTGTTGAAAGCCGTTCAGAGTTTCTATGACGGCAGCAGAACATGTCAGATTGGAGAACGAGGTGAGTGCTTGGTTCCCAGTAAAAGTGGGACTGAAATAAGGCTGCGTTATTTCTCCCTGGCTGTTCAATCTCAATATGGATGGAATGGTCAGGAAGGTGAACACGAGTCTTTTGGGTCGTGGCTTAGAGCTGATGGGAGCGAATTGTTGATTTGGCAGCTGTGTCGGTTGCTGTTTGCGGATGATGCGGCACTGGTGGCGACTTCTGAAGATGAGTTGGTTATGCTAGTGTCGGAGTTCTGCAGTGCGGATACACACTTACTTGGATACTTGGTGTTTTTTCGCTATTCACAGCAGGTCACAGCGTGGCTGCCACCTGGCCCTCATCCGTGGAGCACTCTCCACTTGTGCTGCAGCGCCAGCATTTGCATTTTTGTAGCCACATTTGCCAGTCATATCCCGGCTTGGCGTTGCGGTTGAGCAGGGAGTTGTCCCCACAGTGAGGGTATCCATTAATTTGGGGTCCATCTGGAACACAGCTGAGTTATTTGTCCAGTCGGCTCTTGAACCTCAAAATGTTTGCTGTAGCTGACAGTTGTAGCACCCGTTTGACCTCTTGTATTTCCAACGGCATTCGGTTGAATAACCGAGGTGCCCGGCACGTGATGGTGTTGAATGCAACTGTTTGCATCGCTTTGCCGCCCGTCAGTTCTAGCACTTTGAATCAACACATTCTGACAATTCTTACCTGGTTTCTCATAGCCACTTTCGTCAAAAAAAATCCGATGACATTGACCGAGTAGCCTTCCAGAACTTTCCAAACGTTTAAGATCATGAATCTTTCAAAACTTCTTTGAATTGATTATAGCCTCAAGGTATTAAATATGTCATAATAGTCTATTTCCTTTACGTCCGTAATACTAGAGGTGAAGCTTCTTAGCACTGCTTCAAGTCTATTCAGATCTTTCTGCTTATGTGGGATCCAGAAAGGGGAGCAATTGTCAATGACTGGTTGGATTAGTTATTTCCAATTAGTCAACATTGTCCTTTTATCTATAGCCAGAAAGGTCCTCATGGCCCAGGACACAGTCTTCTGCCACTGGCCTCAACCTTTGCAATTTGTTCATGGAAAGAAGCATTGTTTTGCAATAGTACGCCTAGATCACGCAGGCTTTCTTTTTTTTGATAGCTGTGTTATTCTAGAATTATACGATGCTTTGGTTTTTAGGTCGGAATTTCTTCCATATCTCTGATTCAAATTTGGATTAATTAAATTGCATATTTTTTTCACCGGCCCACTTGATGATTTCTTTCAGATCAGTTTGAACCTTTTCTAAATCACTCAAGTCATTGACAATGCCTAGTACTCTGGTATCATCTACAAAGCAAGAGACTGATGTATGTTTACAAGTGTTTACAAGTGTAGGAAGACAACAACAGGCCTATTGGCCCAAACTAGGGTGCCTTTTGGTAGCAAGAGTGTTAGTTCTGGAGTAGAACGTCTAAGAGGCCAATTGGCCCAAATTAATTTGCCTTCTGGTAGCAAGAGGATTAGTTTTGAAGTAAAACGTCTAGGAGAGCTTCGTGTGCCATTTCTATTTTATTATAACATATGTGGACAGCTTTGGCCTAGATCATAAGCCAATATTAGGAAAAACAGTGGTCCAAGCACAGTGCCTTGTGGGACCCCACTAAGGACTTCCACTGGTGCAGAGGGTTCTCCATTCACTACCACACTTAGAGTTCTGCCTTTCAGAAAGATTTTGATCCATTTGTAAACATTCTCTTGGATACCGCCATTATAAAGTTTTGATAACAGTAAACTGTGATCGACTTTGTCAAAGGCCTGGGCAAAATCAAGATAAAATTACATCCACATTTGATCCATCACACAATGCATTTATTATTTCGTCATAGTGCTCCAGCAGTTGGGTCAACGTGCTCCTCTTACTTCCCAAAACATTTTGCTTGGAGGTAAATTTTTTTTTTTCAAGAAAATTCACTATTCGTCCTTTCATTACTGATGCAAATATTTTGACTACATGTGATGTCCAAGAACTTGGTCTATAATTTGATTTGCTTGTGAGGCTACCTCTTTTTGCTAGCTGGAAGATGACTTCATGTTTCCTGGTCTGTGGGATATCGGAAGTGTCCAAAGACTTCTGCCACAACATTTGTAGGGATCTTGACAGCACCTGTTTGCATTGTTTCAATAGTACAGTTAGGATGTCGTCTTGTCCGGATGCACTTTCGCTACTCATGTCATCA
Source organism: Gammarus roeselii (assembly GCA_016164225.1). Taxonomy (NCBI): domain Eukaryota; kingdom Metazoa; phylum Arthropoda; class Malacostraca; order Amphipoda; family Gammaridae; genus Gammarus; species Gammarus roeselii. Next base: position 12,984 of record SDVV010008525.1, on the reverse strand, counting down.
ATAGCTTCTGTAATTTCAGAGATGTCGATGTTAAGATTAGTCGCTGAAAATTCGGAGGCAATTTCAGGATTTGTATGAGTAAGCATTGGGATACTAAATACCCGTCTGTAATTCTCACTCAACTCGCTCATCGCTTTGTTTTCATCTATCAGTTGACCGGATTAATCAATTAATAGGCCAATTTTAGTCTTAGAGGTTGAAAATTTGGCTACATAAGCAAAGACAAACTTGATTTTTTTGTAATTTTTTCAATAGCTTTCTTTTCATTTTCTAGTGAACCTTTAATCCGCTTTCCAATCAAAGTGATAGCTTCTCCTTATTTATTTGCGTCTAAAAGAGTTTACTTTGTTGAAAGTTTGTTCTGTTTCATTGCTCGCTTTGTATGAGCTATTTCTTTTCTGCTCCTGCTGGGAATTTTTCTTTTCATTGGCTCATGTTGTATGCACACCTGCAACAGTATATCATCAAAGTTATTCTTTGCTTCCTCCACACTGTTTGCCTAATAAATGAATTGTTTCTAATCAATATTGGACAGAGATTTGTGTAAATTTACCCAATTTAAATCTGCACTAAAAAAGTTCAGTCATCAGAAAGTCATGTTCCCGGAGAAGATGGTATTTACGGTGTTCCTTCACAGTAGGGCAGCATCTAGACTTATTTCAATCACATTATGGTCTGATAGTGGAGGTTTAGTTATTTTAATGTTCTTTTTTATACTCAACTGAGTTGAAAAACTACTAGATCAAAGATATTATTTCTTGTTGGCTTTTCAATAATTTGGGTAAGAAAACATCTATCATCTAATTTGAACTGGGTTTCAGCTTGATTCTTGCAGCTTCGGTGTTACCTTTGCACATAATATAGCTACCAGGTGCCGCCGCTTGATCATTATTTAACCAATTGATGAAAGGAAAATTGAAGTCACCACAGAGAAAGATTTTAAATTCAATCTGATCAATGTTCAACATGTAGCTACTTCTGTAAAATTCTGAGCGCATCTTCAGAATGTAAAAACTCGCAGTTTAGTGGTCTATACAGTATAATTATTATGGTTTTCAACTTAAACAGCAAGACACTGGCAGTAATCATTGGAAAACTTCAACTCTTTGCAGCTTCCAAGACACTCTTTCACATAGACTATAACACCATCACCACATTTCCTATTGTGCGGTCACTTCTGAAAAAGGTGTAATTTTCATTATAGAGCTCAGCTGATTTAACATCTTCATTTAGGCGTGTCTCAGTGGAGCCAATAAAGAGTGAATCGCTATCAGATAAAATATCTTGGATCAACTTTATTCTGCCATATTGGCTGGTTTTATGGAGGCCATGTAAATTTAGAAGGCAACACTTTTTCAATTCATTTTGGTTGAATGCTTTTTGAGATAGTGTTTCCTCTATTGACTCAGTGTTGGCAGCTCTCTCAACAGTGGGAACTTTGGTTTGCAAGGGCAAAGTAGGAGACTCACCTGAGTTTCTAAAAAATAATTCTTCATCCATGACTGGTCGCAATACAGTGGTGATAGCCATGTACCGCTACAGATGGACTCACGCGGGCATCACCAAGAGGGCATCTGCCATCACAGGGAGGGCTGTACTGGTCACTAACGAGGTTGACATCCCGTTGACGCCGCGTGAGGAACCCGTCGGGCACGGTTTTGGAAGAAAGTGTCGTGTAATCGAGGCTGTTGATTGACCCAACCTCTTTGACCAATGTGGGTAATGTTTGGGTGTTGCTGTGGGTTGCTCAGATTGGCATATCCTTGTCTGCTGGCTGCAGTAGTTACATCTTGCTGGGGCTCCAGTGGTTTTCTTGTGTTTCTAATATGCAGCCACTCACACCATTTATTGGATGCATTGCATATGACGATATGAGTCATTACATACCCTTGGATGGAATTTCTTAAAGTTCATACATTTGCAACCATACCTTCCCAATTCCATGAATTTATTGCAACGCTTTGAGTGGGTAAAGCCACATCCATTGCTTGACACTTCATACTTGCACTTATTTTTTCAAATAAAATGTGCAGTGTTTCAGGTTTTTCACTGTGTGTCCTAGTTTTTGTTTTGCCCTCCTGGGCCACGTTCGTTTTCTTGATCACTATTACAGTTTTTATTTGACCCAGGTGGGTGAAGACACAATTTTTTCCTGACACCATACCTGCATTTGCTCTTCAAATAGAATCTGCAGAGTTTTGCGTTTTTATCTTTTAGTAAATTAGATTCTTATATTTGCTCTCCAGTATCACTCTCATTTTCCCTATTGCTATTTTCACAGGTACTTATCATACCAGCAACATCTGTATCTACACCAATGTCACTCACCATATCATTGTTCAGGTCACTAGCAGCCATTTCTGTACCCTGACTGCCAGTGGACATTGAGGTACAGTGACCATCAGCAGTTTTGGCAGTACTCAGCTCACTAGTGGTTTGGTCATGTTTTCCCCAGCCGTTTTGTTTTTAACATCGAAACAGGTCACACACCTGTTGCAAAACCATTTACAGATTTACCCAGCATCCTGTTGCACATCAGTCAAGCATCAGACACTTTGGTACAAGATTTTCAGAAACATTCATCACATTCTGCGCAAACAATATCAACATTTTCCTGTCCTTTGCATGCGTTGCACTTCCTTGATGCCTTCTTTACTTTCACACAGTGCAAATCTTCAGTTTTTTCAACGTTGCAGCCTTTGCCATTGGAGCAATGAAATAGAAAAGCTTCGTTTTTTGGACCACAACACCTCTAGCAACACACGACATGAAAAGAATATGTTTGGCATATTTCACACTTTTTCAGACTATTTCCTTTAAGACCTCGAGCTAAATTTGTGCAGGCCGAGCACAAATCATTAGCCATTTTGTTATTAAGGTAGTGGGAAGTTTGACACCATTCAGATTAATGTGTACTATTAAACAAATCTATAACTCTTCCCAATAGCTCAGAATATTTATCTTCACAGCCTATTACTTTCACAGATATTTCTTTTCCCAATTTGCACAACACTAATGACAATTCAATTAGGTCACTTCCTGTCCCCTCCCTCCTAGGAGCTAGGCCTTAAGTTCCAATGCACTTCCTGTGTAGATAGCACCTGGGTCAGGGGTCAGGTACAGGCTCTGTTTGGCAGGGAGCACTTGGAATCTTGTAATTAGGTTTCAATTTGTCACAACTTTTGATCGCTGACCTTTCAAGCAAATTTGAGAGCTAATGGACAGACGTCCTCACTTCACGGAGTCAGGCAGTCAACTTCGTTAGAAGATTAATCTGCGGCTTAACGTGTGTTATTGTACAGTAATCAGATGTTTGAGGAATGTCGATGCGAGCAGAACAGGGTTCTCTTAAATGGAGAATTATTGGAGAAAGTTTTGAGTTTTAGTCCCTGGGCTCTTATGTGAAGACGACTGAACTAGTGGAAACCGAAGTGAAGTCGCGAATGAAGGAGGGGTGTACAGTGTTGGGTGCTCGGAAGAGTGTAATGAGCTGTAGGACGTTAGGGTTTGAAGCAAAAGGAGGGTTGTATGAGAAAGTAGTTGTCCCAATTGTACTCTACGGAGCTGACACTTGGAGGGTGAGAGTAAACGAGAGAAAGCTAAAGGTTTTCAAGGGGAAATGTTTTTTTGCGGGACATGGTTGGAGCAGCGCTGAGAGACGGGATCAATAACGTCATCGTTCGAATTAGAACGGGGATGGTGAGGGGGTTAGAGGACAGAGTAGATTCACGCGTTCTGAGATGGTTCGGGCACATGGTGAGGACGGATGAAAGGAGATAGGTGAAATGGGTGATGAAAGCGGAGATGAGTTTACAAGTGTAAGAAAACAACATCAGGCCTTTTGGCTTGAAGCACGGTGCATTTTGAAAGTAAGAGGATTAGTTCTCATGTAGAACGTCTGAGATTGCTTCATGTGTCATTGTACAGATACATAAGGCCGAATCCCCCAGAAAGGGGGTGGCCGACATCAATGCGCACCTCACACTCCTCCCATACACTCGCACAGCTTAGTCCTTTTGCGCTCGCGCTAAAGGGTCCGGCCGGGAGACCCCGCTACACACTCTCTGGGTCATGGGCGCGGTCAGAGGTCAGTGTCAACAGTCATTGTGATTTCTGTTAATCAAACACCAAAAAATGGATTTATAACGGCGATTCATGTAGAGTTTGTCTAACCGTGACTTGAGTGTTTCGATTGTATTACTGTTTACAACCTCCGTTGGATCTTTGTTCCATTCTTTGATAACTCTATACGAGTCTGGAGGTGGAAGGATGATTATCCATCTTATAGATCATTAACACTTTATTCTAGCATTGCATTATTTCTTATTTCTTGGGCTCGATTATTTATCTGTGCCTTTTTTCATGGTAATGAATATTGCAGTGGTTATTATATATCGAGGCTGGTTGAGACTAGGTGACCCGGGAATGGGGGGTACTCGTGTGACCCGCGGGACTCGGGTGACAGGGTTTTTTGGGAACCCGGGGTGGTTGGAAGACCATGAGGATTTGGTAGGACCCCCTTAGACCCTTCTGAGGCCCTTAGGGACCCCTTTGAGACCCTTGAGACCCCCGCGGACCTTGTACCAATTTCGACAATACTATCTGTGCGCACTGGCGTGCGTACATGTTCCTCTTGAGGTCGTTGCGGTTGGAGTCAATCTAATCCGTGAAGCCATAGACCTTGTACCAATTCTTGGAGTTCTGAGTGGTTGGAGGCGGGGATTCGTTTTGTCTGAGTCTTTATCTTGCCTGACAAAATAAATTGTACTTGAAATCAAATAGACCGCGTAGCTGAAAACAATGTGTTGCGTTGCTGTCGGAGCTGGCTTTGTCCGTGTGGCCGTGAACCTGTACCAATTTTGACGATACTATCTGTGCGTATTGGCGTGCGGACATGTTAATCATGAGGGTCTGAGAGGTTTGAGGCGAGGATTCGTTTCGTTTCATCTGAGTCTTCATCTTTCCTGAGTAAATATATTGTACCAATATAACTGGATCGTGTAGCTGTAAATAGTATGTTGCGTTGCTGTCGGAGCTGACTTAGTCCGAGTAGCCGTGAACCTTGTACCAATTTCGACGATACTACTATCTGTGCTCACTGGCGTATGGACATATACATGAGGTTCTGAGGGGTTGGAGGCGAGGTTCGTTTCGTTTCATCTGAGTCTTTATCTTACCTAAATGAATACATTGTATTTATACAACTAAACCGCGTAGCTGTAAATATTGTGTTGCGTTACTGTCGGAGCTGAATTTGTCCGTGTAGCCACTGACCTTGTACTAATCTCGACGATGCTACCTGTACGCACTAAGGTGCGTACATATACTCTTCAAGTTCAAAAGGATTGGAAGCGGAGGTCCGTTTCGAGTAAGCGTTTTTTCTTTTGCGCACCAGCGTGCGTCTGACATTGCTAAAATTTTCACTTCCTTTCTAACGTTAAAAGCGTTGTTTTGTTTTTTCTCGCACAGCTAGGCGTGCGAGCCTACTGGAATCAATGATCATCGAGCCCTACGGAGGAGCCTATTATGACTCACGTTGAGGCTCTGGTGGAAATGAGGCTCAAATCAATCAATCCTCTTGAGGTTCAAAGGGTTGGAGGCGGGGATTCGTTTCGTCTGAATCTTTATCTCACCTGAACGAAGGAATTCTACTGTAACTGAACTAAACCGCGTTGCTGTCGGAGCTTACTTTGTCTGTGTAGCCGTAAACCTTGTACTAATCTCGACAAGGCTACCTCTACGCACTGGCGTGGTCACATATTACTATTGAAGTTTTAAATGATCGAAAGCGGAGATCCGTTTCGTTTAAACTCTTTTCTTGTGCGCACCAGCGTGCGTCTGACACGACTGTAATGTTCAAAATGTTCTAACTTTGACAACGTAGTTTTTCTCGCACGACGAGGCGTGCGAGCCATCTGGAATCCGTGATCGTCGAGCTCTACGAGGGAGCCTGTTATAACTCACGTTGAGGCTTCGTTGGAAATGAGACTTGAATTGAATAGACTCTACACATGAATAAAATTTCCGGTGATTTTGAGTGAGAAACTCTTCCGAACGATTTTGGATCTATTATTCCTGGTTGCTCCGCTCACATCTAGAGTGAAAAGGCTCATTTGGTCGATGTTTTCATTACCCTTCATAATTTTCCGCTCCATCATGTCACCTCTGACTCGGCACTTCTCTAGTGAATAGAGGTTGAGTTCACGTAGTCTGGCTTCGTACGATTTATTGCGCAATTAAAGGATAAGTTTAGCAGCTCTACAGTGAACCTTCTATAATTTAATCGCAAAATCATTTAAAACTTGTCGAGCTGTTACTTGAACGTTCCTTTTGTATTGCTGTTTACAACCTCCGCTGGAATTTTGTTCCATTCTTTGAAAAAGCTTTATGTGAGTTGAGAAATTTCCCGTGATATCTGGTGAGAAGCGCTTGCCAACGATTTTGTATCCGTTCTTCCTGGATACCTTCACTAAGTATAGATTTCATATTATTTCATCCACGTTTTCTGTCGCCTCCTCATTCCACCTCGGCAGATGTTGGGGTGCATAACCCCCGGCACATTAACGACGACTGCGAATCTTTGAGGCTCTGTATCGGGATAGATAGTTTGTTGATCCTGATTTCTCCTACCCGGGGAGTACTGGGACTATATGACATCCGCACCTTGGAGTCTCTGTACCTCCTGGGGCACCCGTAAATACCATTGACGTTCGCCGCGTCAAGGATATTGATTTTACGCAGTAGTAAACCTAATTTCAACTTGAAAAAAAAAGATTACTCGGATTAAACAATGTTTGCTGGTTTGACTTTCGGCGTCAGGAGAACACTGGCTCCAGCGCGCTAGAAAGCCTTGTCACTAATCTAATCTTCTCCAGGCAACGTGATTGTGACGTGTCTGCCGCCCATCTCCACCGAGGGTCTCACCATGGAAGACATGCCCAAGCTGATGGAGGATGTGCGGGAGAAGATGATGGCTACGTTCACGGAAACGTCAGGACTGGTCAGTCTCTAGTTACGAGTCCTCTGTTGGGTGGGTCTAACTGTCAAGAAAACTTCCACGTCTGGTCTCATAACTGTGGCAACGTTTGGACCTCGACTTGTTGCTCAATATAGCTCTTGTTCACTGAGCCTCAAGCTGTGTAGTAGCTATCCAGTTGTCTGATCTAAAGCTAGATGCATCACGGATGCACACGAGGCTGGACGAGAGGCGAAACCTTGCAGCTAACCGCTCGTTTTGCAAATCTTTTTGACAATAAGTATTGTCTTCCTATCCAATTGGATGATATTAGCTTTGGAAGTAATGTCTCATAAACTGAGCTCTAAAGGGAAATATTGATTATGCCAATTGTAATACTGCTGTAATGATGCTAATGTCACAACCTCATTAACTGCGCTCTAAAGGGAAATATTGGGTGTGCCAATTGTAATACTGCTGTAATGATGCTAATGTCACAACCTCATTAACTGCGCTCTAAAGGGAAATATTGGGTGTGCCAATTGTAATACTGCTGTAATGATGCTAATGTCACAACCTCATTAACTGCGCTCTAAAGGGAAATATTGGGTGTGCCAATTGTAATACTGCTGTAATGATGCTAATGTCACAACCTCATTAACTGCGCTCTAAAGGGAAATATTGGGTGTGCCAATTGTAATACTGCTGTAATGATGCTAATGTCACAACCTCATTAACTGCGCTCTAAAGGGAAATATTGGGTGTGCCAATTGTAATACTGCTGTAATGATGCTAATGTCACAACCTCATTAACTGCGCTCTAAAGGGAAATATTGGGTGTGCCAATTGTAATACTGCTGTAATGATGCTAATGTCACAACCTCATTAACTGCGCTCTAAAGGGAAATATTGGGTGTGCCAATTGTAATACTGCTGTAATGATGCTAATGTCACAACCTCATTAACTGCGCTCTAAAGGGAAATATTGGGTGTGCCAATTGTAATACTGCTGTAATGATGCTAATGTTGTCACAACCTCATTAACTGAGGTCTGAAGGGAAATATTGGATGTGCCAATTGTAATACTGCTGTAATGATGCTAATGTTGTTACAACCTCATTAACTGCGCTCTAAAGGGAAATATTGGATGTGCCAATTGTAATACTGCTGTAATGATGCTAATGTTGTTACAACCTCATTAACTGAGCTCAGAAGGGAAATGTTGATTGTGCCAATTCCAATACCACTGTAATTGTGCTAATATTGTCACTCATAAACTGCGCTCTAAAGGGAAATGTTGATTGTGCCAATTCCAATACCACTGTAATTGTGCTACTATTGTCACACTCAAAAACTGAGCTCTAAAGGGAAATGTTGATTGTGCCAATCCCAATACCACTGTAATTGTGCTAATATTGTCACTCATAAACTGCGCTCTAAAGGGAAATGTTGATTGTGCCAATCCCAAAACCACTGTAATTGTGCTAATATTGGCACAATCATAAACTGCGCTCTAAAGGGAAATGTTGATTGTGCCAATTCCAATACTACTGTAATAGTGCTAATATTGTCACACTCATAAACTGAGCTCTAAAGGGAAATGTCATTGCAATGTAGCATATATTGCTTCAGAGGTTGTTTCAATAATATCTAACTTCTAAAGTGGGCTTTGAAAGAGAATGTGAACAATAAGTTTAGACTTGATTGGCTAAGCTTCCTACAAACTGAATTATAAAGAAACGCTACTTAGTCATTCGACTTTTCTGCCTCCAATGGCCAGGGCTGGATAGTCTCATGTATCAATTATTTACTAGGATCAATACTAGAGGGGCGTTGGTCCCGTATGGGCCCTGTGCCTCAATTCTCCTACTTGCAGCTATATGTGTACAACTGAGAGAGTCGTTCTTTCTGGAAAATATTCGAGAATATTGTTCGATTAGGCAGAAAATGAAGATAGGATAAAAAATGTATATCAGCTATCCAGGTTCTGTCCCCCTCTTTTGTTGATGCGGGACTGCAAAGTCTCGCATTTCGTCCTGCCTCGAATGCATCCATGATGCATTTAGCATTAGATCAGACATCCTGCCCATACAGTTTCAGTGATGGCATTCCTCTGTCGAGTCCGGGCAGGGGTACGATTGCCTACTTGATTTAATCATGGAAATTTACGGCTCACTTCAATCCACCAGACTCGATGCAGCGTGCTATAGCGTTGCATCTCAAACTCTCAAACTATTTTGCGGCAAAAGTAGAAAACAGGATGGTTGACTTATTTCTGGTACGCCAGTTGGCAGAAGGACAGTGACCCAAGGGCACAAAAATCTTGTCACTCCAATCTACTCTCTACTTACTCGTGGAAATGCCTAAAGAACTTGCTTGAGATAAAAGACGCGGTTATTTTTTTTATCAAGTTATGTGTTCTCTTCCTTCTGATCTCTTGACAGTTCCATAAAGGCCCTGGCCACCCATCCGGCCACAGTTTGGGCCGTTGTACTATTTTATGTTCTTTATTTAGTTTCCAATATGTATTCTTTCCTTTGTATTTCTCTCGCTTGCTGTTCCTAAAATGAACCCCTGTGCATCTTTGCATCTCAGATGATGAGATTGGTGCACGTCAGTACTCCTCCTCTAACTGGGTGGTCAAGGACAAATCGCCCGTGATAGGCACGCCTCATTTCATGACCTCTTGTCCACCCTAGGCTGCTGGGGAAGGGGGGGGGTTTGAAACAGCCTATTTTCCTTTCATACGCCTCAACTCCTTACTGTTCCTCCTTCTCTTCCCTTTACTGATTCTGCTGTTACCTTGTTTACCCAATTTACCTAGTTTGTTCAGTCAAGACTATGTTAACGGATCTTGACAACTTTCTCTCATAGATTTTGTTTATATTTTAACGTTTTTTATCTTGATTCTCTCGATAAAAAGCTATTTCTCTGTAATGTACTAAGAGCCATATGGTTTAGCATTGCGCTTCTGCTTTTTATTCGAATAAATCTTGAAGAGAAAACATTACAGAGGCGTATTTACAAGAGAATCTTTAACATTCGTTAAACCTGATTTTTTAATGTTATAGACCCGTTTGTCCTGTAACCTTCCTCGGGAATTCCGCAACTTTTTAGTTCCTCAACTGCACCCGAATTTTTAGGTAGAAATCTGGCTAAATGTCTGCTAGGTACAACGTGGCGCGTCTCCTGCATTTGGGTGTCTCAATGTCTTCTAGGTACAGCGGCGTCTCTCGCTTCCCGCTGTCTCGGCCGGTCGAAACCCCCAACCCCCTCCCTACCTATATAAACGAGATCCGCCGAGCTCCGTCATCCATGAGGGCTAGCGATGCTGTTTCCCGTAAGGAGTGTATTGTTACGAAAGCAGGGGGAGGAGAAGGCCCCATATGGCTCTTGCTACGTTACAGAGAAATAGCTTTTTATTGAGATAACAAAAGTTATATTCTCTTCCACTTTATAAGAGCCATATGGTTTAGTATAGAAAATACCATCATTTAGCGCAAGCTGGCCGATGCCAGAAGAGCAGAGAAGTTGGATGGATCGGTTGCATATTGAAGTGGGTGTTTCCAAAGAAGTGCTTGCCGTGTAAAGGAATGATAACACATTTGTCTAAATGGTGGTAATGACTGCACTCATAGGCCAAGACGAGTAATGCTTGGTGCCTACGACAGCCAATATATTTGCTCATAGCGGCCAAACCATATGCGGGCCTAGAGTATGAGCATCTAAATAGTAATTATGTACATCAATATATACTGCCTTCTAGTAGGAGTATGAATGAACAGCCAGGTGGTGGCAGAAGAATCCTCAATATTGAAGTATCTACCATGTGTACCTTAGCTAAAATGGTAACCTTGCCGTACAGTGAGTCGGATAAAGTAAATATATACTGAGGAAACCGACGTTATCCTTATCCTGAAGCCGTAGCGTTGAGTACTTCATAACGATATGGTAGGATAATCTATACATGGACCCTATAATATGTACCAAAGTCTCAGGCATAAGCTAGCGTAATGTCACAAACCCATGACGCGAGAGGGACTGTCCACCTGGTTGTCAGTGAGTCGCAAGTTTTGTTAGGGTTCCCCACTGCAATTAGGTACTTGTGCCCCGAACACGTGGTGCGACTTCCAGAACTCCTTAGATAAGAAGTCTTGGAGAGGGACCGACCCCACGCGTCCAAGTGAGAGGTGAGGCAGATTTTCTGGCGTCGTGAGCTTTAGTAAAGGCATGCGGTGTGGCTTCATAGATGAACGAGCAGATGTAATGCCCCACCGATGATGTTTTGAGCGGTTTGCCTGAAGTAGGATTGCTGAGCAACATGTCATTGTTCGACGGACATCGGGCTACGTAGGCGTTGAGTGTGGGATAGGGCCCAGGCAAGGCCATCTACAGCTCCAGGCCTGGGTGTAATTTGGACTGCGTCACGCTCGTAAGCCTACTAAAGAATGGAACAGATACAAGTAATTCGACATTTCGCAGCGAAATCATTGTCAAATTTTCATGATCAGTCCATGTATGATAATACATGACCACAGAGTCATCCGTTCATGGAAAATTTAATTCTTGATCCCCGAAGTTAATACCTGGTGCTTGAACAATGAAAATGCATGTAACTATTAGCCATGTCTAACCGCTTATTTTCGCGTATTCGCTTCATACTTCAGAAGTGTTTTGCATAAAATACCAAATTCAATAAATGTGGTCTATGGTCCGGATAGGTAATTCAACAAATATATTCACTGAGATGACGTATTGAAGTCATGAATTGAATGTTATAAAGTAACCAATTGAGTATGTGATAACAGTTCAATAATAATATTTTCGAGTGTTTGTGACATTAATTAGTGGAAACTGCCCCACAGAGGTACAATTCTGTTCGTATGTACAATTCGTTTTGTACAATGACGTATGACTGTAAAAATATGTATGTAATTATATATATGTGCCCATACACCATATATATATATACAGTGTTGTATCCAAAAATACATTCAAATTTCTGTGTGTGTACAACGGACCTGAGAGATGTGGAGGAAGAATGATAGACGTTAAGTGATGCGTTGCTGAGATGTGCGAATAAGGTGTGTGGTGCGCGCAGTGTGAGAGGGTGCAGGAGGAAAGGCTGCGAGTGGTGGAACGAGGAGGTCAAACTGGCGGTGGCATGCAAAAGAGGAGCGTTTGAGGAGTGGTTGCAGGTGAAGTCGGCGGTGGCTCATTAAAGCTACTAAGAGAGGAGAAACGAGGTGAAGCGGATGGTGAGGAGAGCCGCAAAGGGAAGCTGATGCCAGGTGGGGCAGACGGTTATGCCAGAATTTTGAGGAGAACAAAAAGATGTTCTGGAAAGAGGTGAAGAGGGTGAGGATGGGAGAGACTGGAAAGGAGGAAGTGGTGAAAGGTTAAAACGGCCAGTTGTTGTTGGAAAGTGGTGATGTACGGATGAAGTGGGCCGAGTATTTTGGTGAGTTGTTGAATGTCGAGCATGACTGAGAGGCTGACATTGTTGCTGTGGGTGGCGGTGCTCGGATGCCAGTCTTGGGAGAAAGACTTGTTGCGGACATTACTAGGGAAGAGGTGCAGGAGGCGGTGGACGTGATGAAAGCAGGGAAAGCCCCTGGCTTGGATGGCGTTTCGACCGAGTGCCTGAAGAAGGGTGGTGTAACGGTTGTCGAATGGTTGGTGAGGTTACTGAATTTGTGTTATGTGCCAGACGTGGTACCGAGTGAGTGGCGCAGTGTCTCCATTGTTCCGCTATATAAGGGCAAAGGAGATGCAAAATGAATGCTGCAACTCGAGAGGTATCAGTCCGTTATGTGTGGTTGGTAAGTTGTACGGGAGAGTGCTGATCAAAAGGATTAGAGACTGTACGGACTGCGCAATTGGAGAGGAACAGTGTGGCTTTAGGAGTGGTAGAGGGTGTGCCGATCAGATTTTTGCAGTGAGACAGGTCTGTAAGAAGTACCTTGCCAAAGGAAAGGATGTGTTCTGGGCCTTCATGAATCTGGAGAAGGCATACGACAAGATTGACA